>JAODFY010161732.1:0-10973 GCA_027580055.1 Paracaudina chilensis | reverse complement strand
AATTCGTCTTCCGAGGACTTGAAATTCCTTTGTTCAAGTCCTCGGACCTGCTGCAAAACACGTCCACACACACACACGCCAGCGTGATCGCATAGATTCCTTGCAGCCAAGGCAAGGAATCAAAAATGAAAAGATGTTTCACAGTGATGCTGGAAGAGTATTACGAACAAACCTGCTTATCTGTGTAGCCATCATCAATCCCCATCCGCTCATATTGGACACTACCCGCCATTCTTCTAGACATTCTGCCTTTTGTAGTAGGATGGCTAACGTCACGTCAACTTGACTGCCTGCAGGGCATGAATTACTCTTCTGTGGCCGAAAAAGAATATAGATGTTAAGGTGCCATTCCTTGTTTGACAGGATGTTTCAAACGAAAGCATATTTATATTCATTTTCTGAAGACATTGTAGAAGTTTGGTTTTAAGGCTGTAATAAACATTACAATCGACACAATGGTATTTAGGTAGGGCCTGATTTCACTTGAAGAGAATAGTGCACCCAATGCACCCAATCCTCAAGAGTATATAATGCATGATATTACTCAAGACAACTGTTCTACAACAAATCTTGTACTATCGCTAACCTAACTATCATGTAGGATATTACTTTTCAAGACAACATTTCGACAACAAATCTGGTAATCTCACTAACCCAACTTATCATGTAGGATATTACTTCTCAAGACAACAAAATGACAAATCGACAACAAATCTACTAGTCTCGATAACCTAGTATTTGACTGCTACTGTACTTACATTACGCGTAATGCAAATTATACTACAGTAGCTGCCCTGAGCTGTATAAAAAAAACACCCTATTAGCCGGTTCAAAACTAGCCGTCACCCTCACGATCGCAATAAATCATATTTACTTACCAAACTTGGCACAACGATGCTTGCTTATGTTAAAAGTTTGTCATGGTCATATTTTTATTAAATATACAGTTTGGCAAAGTATCAAAATATGAAATAATTTTCAGTCTGTGTATACTTTGGTCTAGCCACAGGCGATCCTAACGTTATTAATATATAGGATATATATGTATATTGACAGCTTAGGCCTATTGAAAAACCTTGCATTTTTTGTACGTATCCAGCAGCGACTGTAGAATGAAGAGAGGAATGAACGTAATGTACAGTAGCATTCAGCGACTATGCTAACCCAACTTATCATGTAGGATATTCCTTTTTGAGACAACAAATCGACAACAAATCTAGTAGTCTCGCCGATTTAACTGGATTTACCTGTACAATTGATACTGTTGATAAACTTTGTCGCCATTAGCCTAGCCTAGACTGTATGTCAATGTTTATCCCCAATGTGGCATTAGTTCACATCCATGCAGCCACTCCACAATAGCTTCATAGACTTGATGTATATTTCCACCTCACATCTGTACGGACATGTTGAAGATTAGATTAAAAATGGTCCTGTATTCTGTAGCTATAGGCTACTCCATTTAGGCTAGGCTTTTATAATACATTTTACACTTTTGTACACTATTAACGTTAGCCTTACGTACGTCCCATTGGAATAACCAGAGGGGCCCGGCCTAGACCCTCCCCCCGTAAGGTGACAAATAAAGGAACAAAAAAATGAAGAAAAAGAAATCATATGAAAGACTTTGTACTAAAAGAAATTACGGTACTAAACTGGAAATCAATCATTAATCACTTCGAAGAACAGACTGGTGCGCAATTACTCCGATCAAAACGCAAGTGATTCGCTAAACTAGTACGAGGTGTTAACCATGTATTATTATATAAATATATGTCGCAAGATGATGCTCAGCTTGTGGAAAATTAAGATAGACACACCGTGGCGGATAGAGTTGGGGGAAGGTTCTGGACCAAAAAAGTTTTTGGGGTTCAGTTGTTCCAGTTAGATTGAAATGATAGCACCATTTTGCATCTAAGCCCTTCTTCATAAACAAAATGTTTTCCAAAGGGGATGGGGACCCTTCCTGCAGGGCAGCGATCAAAGACATTTGCGCCCCGTTATCAAGAAATCAAGATATCTTCAAATAATTGCAGATATCTTTAATTCATTTGCTGATATCTTTCAATAATTGAACATATCAACATATCAATTTTTGACAAATTTCCTAGATAATATATCTCGTCAATTCGTCATTTGCAACAAAATGATGAATTACCTACATAAAATATCTCGTCAATTCGTCATTTTGCAACAAATTGATGAATTACCTGGATAAAATATATCATAAATTCGTCATTTTTCAACAAAATCATGAATTCCTTAGATAAAATATCTCGTCAATTCGTCATTTTGCAACAAATTGACGAAGTACTGGATAAATTATCTCATCAATTCGTCATTTTTCAACAAAATCATGAATTCCTTAGATAAAATATCTCGTCAATTCGTAATTTTTCAACAAATTGACGAGTTACCTAGATAAAATATCTCCTCAATTCGTCATTTTGCAACAAATTGACGAATTACCTGGATAAAGGATCTCCTCATTTCGTCATTTTGCAACAAATTGACGAATTACCTGGATAAAGGATCTCCTCATTCCTCAATTCGTCATTTTTCAATAAAATGATGAAATCCTTAAATAAAATATCTCGTCAATCAGACATTTGGCAACAAATTGACGAATTACCTAGATAAATGACGAATCGTCGAGATATTTGATCTAAGTAATTCGTCATTTTGTTGAAAAATGACGACTGGACGAGATATATTATCTAGGTAATTCGTCATTTTGTTGCAAAATTACGAATTGACGAGATATTTTATGTAGGTAATTCATCATTTACACGCGGCTTAAGTTCTCTCTTATGTTACACATGATCCAAAGAGACAGGAGAATTAAATGGTAAAAGTGATTTGCATATTTATTATAAAGGTTGTGGCCTATCTTAATATATAAATTTAAACACAATTGGGCAATTTCTACATTTTGACCCTTATGTCACACATTGGACCCCTACTTTATGGAATGACCCCTATACATTACCATAAAATCCTTCTTACATCGTCCATGCTGCCACTGCCACATTCGGTACGATTGTTGCATTACCGCAGTGTGTGTTACTTCTTCGCAAATGAATATACCGTATATAGTTGTCAATAATAAATGCCGACAAGCAATAAATTTTAGTTTCTCCTTTATTTTTTACTTCATTTTCAATTGAACCTTCAGTATTCTGAAGAGGCCGAAGTATTACCGAGTGGTGCGTCGGAGATACTCGGGCCACAAGGAGACTCGAACCTAGCCAGCCATCTGGAAACAAGAAAGACACTTAGAGCGATTACCTCCAACGACAACACCGAATCGGGCCATGGATCGTCGGAAAGTATCAGATCTGGAGCGTACGACAGTCAGTCCGCCGAGGGTGACGACGACGATGACGACGGAAGCGACGACAGCGGGTGGGACACTGACTTAGAGGTCGACGGTTAGTGCAAAATGTACGGATTAAACAAAGTGCGCGCCGATTATGAGCATAGAGCAACAAAGGAAACGTAGGAACCAACTCCGAACAAACAGTTCTAAAAACACGTTGACGATTATTGTTAATCATTTTAATCGTTTAATGGTTTTGACGGCATAATGCGATTTACATTGAATGTGATATAGGTTTAATCAGTATTCGGTGAATTATGATTGTTTATTTTTCCTCAATATCGTAGACGAAATTAAACCTAACCTTTACGACGCCACCGGCAAGAACATGTACATGAAGGCGTGCAAGGACATTGGGGTCGTCCCGGCCTCGACCTTTCTGCGACACATCACAACATCAAATGTCAACATGAAACACCATGGACTAGGTCCTGAAGGCGCTAAGGCCATCTCAATGGCGCTTGTGGTAAGTGGTCCCAGAATCAGTTTTCACATTAGGCATAGTCTTATTTAAGACGATATTACTCTTATATATTACTCAATGTCAGGGGGCAGAGCGGCGCCTCTATGAGAAACCTCGCCCCTAGAAAATTTTGGGGAACAAAAATGAACATTATATGTGCCATTTAATTACACCAGTTTGCCCAGTAACGGTAGCAGTTTTCGTAATCATTCCCCTCCCCTGTAGTCATCCCTCAACTTTGAAAAATACTATTTATATTATTGGTGACATGCTGATCACGATCCCTCCATGCGTAACAGGGGGCTTCACATAATTGGCGTGACCCAATCCCCCAGACTCCAAGATCCGGCCCTACATAGCCTCTGTGAAGGATTTTCGGCGGCGAAGTTGGCTTTCCGTCACCTCACCCGCTTATTTGTTTTACCCTCGCTTTGCGCCAGTTACTGGACCTATCCGCCTCGGGTTGAACAGGGGAGTAAATACCAATACTATAACAGCCGGGAGGTCTCTACACAAACTAACATAACCAGCAGGGTCTATTCGTCCTCTGTTTTAGCAATATCTCTGTCTTAGTGCCTTGGTGTTTTGTAGTAAATATCATGAATATTTTCCTTCACAATTGTCAACAGACCAATACATCGGTGTTGACCCTTGACCTGGAAGATAATTGGATAGAAGGAGAAGGCGGTGCCTACGTCGCCGAAATGCTAAAAGAAAACTGTTACATCATCAACCTGGTAAGACACTCCCACACATCATCAACATGGTAAGACACTCCCACACAAACGCTTAAATTATCAAGGTGTCAAACCATGTCATGATGTCGAGATCCTATCAGAAAAAGAATCAATATGTAATATCTTCCAGTTCTCACCATTGCGTCATGGCGAGATAGTCATTATGTCGACATGTCGATATCCATATTTGGACTCATTGAGATCAACTTTGTTGCCATGTCGACATGTCGAGAAAAAAAATATTTGTACATTATTTTTAAAGACGTCTTATCTTCAAGATAAAATATATAACAATGGCGAGATAATTTATTTCGACAAGTCGACTTTATTTATAAACAATGAAGACGACATAGATAATTTTGTTGACAAGTTGTCATGGCGTGATAATAATCTCGACAATTTGACTTCTGTCAATTTTATTTTAGCTTCCTTCGAGAGTCTGGAAGTTCTGGAAGTTGTAAGTAAAACATAAAACATCATATTATAACATGGACCCTGACCCCAGCGTCGGCGCCCATGACTATACGAGCATAACTGCTATAATATTTTATCCCCCAGGATATGTCGGAGAACAAGTTGAGAGGTAAAGGCGCGAAGGCGGTCGGGGAAATGTTACAGCAAAACTCTTGTCTCAGAAAACTTCAACTCAGAGGAAACGAATTCAAAGACAGAGACGCTCGTTACTTCGCAGACGCTCTCAAGGTATATAAAATCCCCACCCCACCGTACTAAGAGGGATATTGTCGTGGTGGAAAACTTTATAGTTCTAAACGTCTCGGCGTATTGCAAGCTGGTTTGAATTTTGATTCAGTTATTGTCTACAATTATTTACTGAAAAATTCCATTGTTTGATTTATTTCATTAAATATTTGCAGATATCTGTAAGTAATTGAAGATTATCTGCAATTAAGTAAAGATAACGCATAATATAAATACGCAAGCGCATGCGCAAAATCATATAATACAAGGGGACGTAGTCAGGAGACAGCCGCCGCCAACGAGGAAAAAAAAAACAATTAAAAGTAAACAATTAATACTCGGATCGCTTTGGCTTTTTTAAGGTATACAATTCTGGCCCAAAGTGAATTTCACAGAGCTCATGAAGTTTTGTGATGGGTTGATTAATATAAAGGTATCTGTGTTTAATCACGGTAGTCTAATTAAGCCCCATACATAACAGCAAATGAGCTGACCAGTCTAACAGATCTGTAGTCTGCACGGGTTGAGAGATGTTTGCCTTTAGAAAGGGTCACTCTATATATATATTTTTTTATCATAAACAGATAAATCAAATAAAATCTATATGAAATAGCGCATAATAAGTTCATCTCCATTATAAATTATTTGCATATCGGGCACCTTTTTTTTAAATAAAAACTATTTGATTTTAATAAATCAAGTTTACCTGTACTTCCTGTGTTTCCTTTACAGAGTAACTACATTTTAAAGGAGCTGATTCTGAATCACAACGAATTCGGAGAAATTGGAGGAGAGATCCTCGGAGAAGGCATCGGTGAGTTAATAAAAAACAAATAAAATTCAATAATCAAACCATTGGTATATAGAAGCTTGTAGCTTATACAAACCGATGGAATTTGTGTGCACGTACATATAATGTACTGAATACTGCGCTTTAAACGGTTTTATTGGAGCACAATATGGTGTTTCTATTCAATACTGTTTTCCAGATACAACATGATGGTAAATAATATAATGTAATAGTATGAGTGTCTTTTAACCTAGTCAGGCAATGTTATTTACTACGCCCTCATATTCTTCTGCGTTTATAATAGCGACACCCCGGTCCGCGCACTTAATTATAGACTGACTATTACAATTAAGATATAACAAATCCTAATATCATCGTTCGCGAAATTAGGTATACCACCATAATATTCATAATGTGCCTTGTATACCATATTTATAAATTAGCGAGTACGAGTAAACATATGATGGTGACACCCCGGTCCGCGCACTTGATAAAACTTTGAATATTGCAACAGAAATTATGAAACCTAATATCATCGTTCGCGAAATTGGGTATATCTACCATATATATGTAAATGCGTCCAGACAGCGTGTACTATCACGCACACACGTTGACTGCGCGCAACTGATATCAACGCGAAAATACATAATAACAAATATCATGAATGGTTTATGCTGATAATAAAACAAATATTTTCAATTAAATTATTCATTGCATTAAAATAAATTAAAATAAATCTAAAATAGCAATATTTTACTTTAAGTAGTGTTTTTTAGTATGAATTATATACAGTGATGTTTTTCCTATACAGCCGCTAATGAAAGTATTGAGTACTTGGATCTGAGCTGGAACCATCTCAGGAGAAAGGGTGCCATTGCAGTCTGTAGAGGTCTCGTGGTAAGGTCTAATTGGAACTATGTAATCAATCGGGTAGAATGAGCAAGGCTAAAAATTAAAGACAACATCGTTTATAGTTCCATGACTTTACAGAGGCAAGTCTGACCCCGAAGGTCAAGTGAGAAGAATGTAAAGTGAGTGTACCTTGATCCAGTCGGTACATTTAAGTGGCGCCAGTACGTGTAGAATATACGGTGTATGGTATCGAACATGATATGCCGCATTTATACGACCCGACTTATTACAGTATGGATGGGACAACGTAAAATATCGTGGCGGTTCAACAGAAGCTTTTACACGCGTTTACATTGATCGCGCGTTTGTTGAATTTTGCCCGACAACGCGCGCGTTACTAAAAATCATGAGAAAATTAATTTACACAAAACGATTTATCGCCTACGACTGTCGCGTACGACAATTCAGGTGTAAACATCGCATCGTGTCAATGCGGCTTAAAAGTGATAGACTCATGGTACTATCAATATACCGTCACTCCGGGCTGCTGAGATTGAGTGCGTGTTTCCAAAACGTGCTCCTTTATGGTACCCGGTGAATATTGTGTTAAATGAAAAGCGCGCTTTCTTGAATGTCGAGTTCAGAAGAATCTGCTCGCCGATACCACTATAAATGAAATTGATTGCATATGCTCAGGTCAAATCATCGAATGACATATATTAACAAAAAAGTATATTTTATGGCTATGAATAACATTACAATCCGTTCAGGTTGCGAAAATAACAAATGATCATTTGAATCGTAATTGATGACAGAGATGTTTTAATACGGTATACAGTAATATATTCGTCGTCAATGAGTGTGCAAAACTTGCTCTGGACCCGTGATACGGTCTTTATTATCGAAATGAAATATGAACAATTGTCAATTTATCTTTCAAGCTATACTCTTTGTATAGGCAGTGGAATTGTCCCTCAATGGTTGTTCTTATACCATCGAGATAGTTGCCTAGGAAACGATTGTTGGAATGAAGGTTGCAATCAGCACTGGGAGGTGCATGACAGGTGACACACCCACACTTTTTAGGAGGAAGTAACAAAAAAACTTTCTCTCAAATTAGGAAGAGGATACTTAAATACCATTACTGAGATGGACTGTTCATGTGTTATTCCACCGTTATGTCGGTGTGCCGTATGAATATCAATCAAGACAGACCAATTCGATGATTGCGTAACTTATTTCAATTCGTGCTGTCAATCCTCACTGATGGAGCGACACGGCCGGGGAGGCAAAAACCCCACATTTGCTCCTTTTGCAATTTAAAGTTGCAACTAAAATTTGCTTTTTCACAAAATGTCACGCGGTGACCCCGGTTGCGTCCCCAGAAAATCTCAGCTTGGGGCAAAATAACGTGCACATCTGTGTTACGCAGACATTTTCCGCACGCTCCGCACGCAGGTGTATGTATGAAGTGAGCAGCAGTAAATTTCGGTGAGCCACACATTTTCTGCAAAAGGCCTATACAGCGGCATCATCAGACATTTTCAGCACAGGCCTCAACCATTTTTGCTCGCAGGTGTAAAGAAAAGAATTATACCACTCATTATAAATATAACCATTGATATTTGATTATCAATTTTTTATCTACAACAAAGTGGTTATATTTATTAGTTTTTGAAGCGATGACGTCACTGTTGATGGCTGTCACCTATGACATCATCGAGTTTTATGTGGTGTTACCGCCTCACTTGTGAAAAGCGATCAGCGCCCATAACCATGGCCATTGTGATTAGTGAAAAGTGCTTCTTGTATAAAGGCTGCCCGGCATAAACAATAATTGATCCAGTCTGTCATAAAATAATTTATAATTTTCTATTTATTTTTATTATAGGAAAACATCTCTCTGAAAAAATTAGACTTGTCGTGGAATGGCTTCGGTAATGAGGGCGCCCTTGCCATGGCCGAGGCTTTGAAATTCAATGGCTCCGTAGAATGGGTTGACCTGAGCAACAACAGAGTAACGGACGAGGGCGCCCTGCTCCTGTCGAAAGGTCTGGAAGTCAACGATGTCCTGAAGACATTAAAGGTAGCTTACCTCACCACATTTTCCGTTGACGTACACACTGATTTCGTTTAGATTTTCTATTTTTCCATAAAATATAATCTTCAAAATCTTCAGCAAAAGTGGTTGAATTTAAATGAGGTTGCCGCCTTATCATATGCTCCAATTGCTTTTCAAAACTGGCATAGTGTCAGCCCTTTAGCCAGGTTAGCTATCCAAGGGGCAAATTATTTTTCAGGGGGCCACCATACGGAGTGCAGTTTCCGGTGGCACTTGGACTATAAATAGTGCATTGTATTCCTCTAACCATTTGCTAAGTTTAATGCTTTTGAGGTCGGTAAAGTGACGTTTTTATTTTTCCCATGACAAACGAGACTACGAGAAAGTTTTAGGAATTAAAAATATATATATATATTTATGAATGTTTATGAATATTTTACCAAATAGCCTCATTCCTCATGGGAAAAAGTTGACAGGCCGCACACTTATAGACCTTAAAACGGAAACACTAAAAATAAAGTTTAATATTCATAAATCACTTATCGAAAGCTTTTGTTTCAGTTTTTGTGCATTTTAAAAATATCTTTAAAAATATCTTGTTAATTGTAAACTTTTAGAACAAGAGGGCCATGCAGACAAATTCTCCAGAGAAATATAATAAACTTGTCATCGTCTTGTTCATTAAAGGATGATTAGTTTGCTTATGATGTTTTCTCTCCACCGTTCTCATTCGTACGGGGAGGGGTGGAATAAAAGGATCTATTTTTCAGTTGGCATCCTTCTTAATTAAAGTAGCCAAGAAGAAGGGCATACATCAATGATATGTCCATATCAGGGTAAATTATTTGATCTACGTGTTTCCATGTTTTGTTCGCCAACAAATGATATGCATTATAACAAAACACATTATAACATAAACAACAGCCATTGAGATATTTGGGCTGTTTTTTCTGATCCACGGGAGTACCTTTAAATACGGATTGCATGCTTCATCACCTTTTCACTGACAATAAGGTTATGTCATTTATCGTCTTGAGTTTTTTCTTTTCTTTCGAAAACCCATTAGTGCCAACGGGTGCGAGATACGCGTTAAACGGAGGACAATGCACAGTTACAAATCTTGACCCCCTCGCGGGGTATGATCCATCCCGAAAGGGAGATCACGGTTGCGGGATATGACCACGCGAATACGCGAGCGTCCACACTCGCTCTAGGCACCACCACCCCCCTCGCGTGGTTTGATCTCCTTGTGTTCTCCAGTCTGAACACGGCCTATGTGTATCATACTACACAAAAGGGACTAATGACCCCATTACTCGATCTTCCTGCAGCTGATCATGAATCCTCTGACTGCTGCTGGCGCTATGGCTTTATTACTTGCGATAGAAAAGAACACCAACAGTAGCCTGGTCGAGCTGGATCTCACGGTAAGTGACGGCACCACGGACACAACTCCCCCCCCCCCCAGTGATGGGGATATTATTAAAGGTAATATGTCATTTCAATTTCAATAGGAGGCGTACAACTATTTAAAAATAAGGAGCGCGTAAAAGATTCACGTGACTTTCATATATGCCACGCAAAACACACCGGTTCGTCACTTATGTAACTAAGGGTAAAATATTCTTGTTGTATATTGTTTATTGTAATGCCACCGTCGCTGGGGTGTCAAGGTGTCTCGGGGAGGCTGGCATGGTTTTACGAATCTATTATTACGTAATAACTATTTACAGAATCGGTAAAGGATATATGGCATCTTTTTAGGATCTTTGCAATTCACTAGAGTAGCAGAGTCTCAATTCGCAGGTGTCACGCAGCATGGGGGTCGTGCTGTATGAGGTTGTGCTGTATGGGGTCGTGCTGTACGGGGGTCGTGCTGCATGGGGATCGTATTGCACGGGGGTCGCGCCGCACAAGGGCATGGGCGGCGATCCTGGGGGGGATGGGGGGGATATATCCCCCCCCATGAAAATGGGTGGAGGGGATGTAAT
>JAODFY010161621.1:0-10973 GCA_027580055.1 Paracaudina chilensis | reverse complement strand
TTCTTTATTTGTTTAATGATATCAAATAGAGAGGAATTTTAGTAAAAATGTCACGCGAGTCACCACGGAATTGACCAGTACTTCATAATAGTACAGTCCATGAGAGGACAACATTGATGCTTGGTTTAAGCATGATTGGCAAAGCTCAATCAATTTTAGGTTTTTGTTAAGAATGTTAATGTTATAATAGGACATAAACAATATAATATATTTAATGTACGTATGGACGTACGGACGTACGGACACTCAGATGGACGGACACTCGGATGGACGGACACTCGGACGGACTGACACTCGGACGGATGGACACTCGGACGGACGGACACTCGGACGGACGGACACTCGGACGGACGGACACTCGGACGGACGGACACTCGGATGGACAGACACTCGGACGGACACTTGGACGGACACTCTGACAGACGGACACTCTGACAGACGGACACTCTGACAGACGGACAGACGGACTCTCGGACAGACGGACACTCGGACAGACGAACACTCGGACAGACACTCAGGCGAAAAGGAACAATAGGAAAGAGGAAATTTGAAGTTATATAATTGAAAAAATTGTTCCCCTTATTGTTTTTACTACCATTTCTAGGCATAATTTTACTTATCTTGTTCTCCACTGTCTAAAACTAGGGTATGGTTAGTTTTAGGGTCAGAAGTTAGGGAGTATGAGGAATTAATGTTTTATTTTAGTGTGCATGTCAATGGGTTTTTCACTTAGTGTCAAATTACTGGGAGTATCATGTCCATGTTAAAGAATATAAATGAGGGTAAATTGAGCTTTTTGTTATCATGGCTACCTGGTCATGATGATTGTCACTATGTATTGACAACATTTCATATTTTGAAAATATTGTCCTTCATGGATACAATCATAGGTACACATCTGGAACCACAATCTTGAACAAAATTCCCTCAATGTTGGTAATTCTCTCATCAATTATGTAAACTTCTTGTTGAAAAGGGATGCAAAAATATTGCTGACAATTATTTAGGCAACATTGAACAGTGGAGGGTGTGGGAGGGGTGGGGGATTGGTAAATAATTTGTTACTTTCATACTGTGATTTAGTAACAGAATTTTAACTTTTTTTGAAACTGTACATTACATACAAAAGAACCACTAATAGCTCAGGGAATCTATACAATTTTGGTCCTCCTTCCGTGGCTATCATCGCTTAGCAATCTTTGCGCTGTATTAATAATCTGGAAGATTTGCCCTTCAATTCCCTCACTTGCAAATTTTATGAATGCTTGCCTTGCGATCCAAGCGCTGCCTCTAAAGTGGCCTATACTAACACTCATGACAGAGTCTTTCACTGTGTGACATAATTCCTCCTCAGTTGTGTGAAGCATTCAGTAATTACCATGGGTTTATGCATGAATTGATGTAGGTGATAATATGAGGTTTATTAATTTCTTTAGGGTACTTTGTGAATGAAGTTCCCATTTATCATTTTGACAGTCATTCAAGGCAAACTGGAACTAAATTTATGTTCCAAAAGAACCAGGAAACTTAGGTTTATAAATAAATACAATATATGATTGCACTCTAGTCTTATAGGTTAAAAAAAACCAATATTAAATTAAAGTTTACTTATGGTCAATATTCATCACTGTTTTCTTTCAACCAGCCCTAGTACCTGTGTCTTACAACATATGCACTGTACTACTGTATACCAGTCTCATACTGGGGGCTTTTTAGACCCACCACAACCCCCCTCCCTGATCCTGTATTCTTTGGTACTGCCCTATTGGCACAATTGTCAACTGTTTTTACCACTTTTGAAACACATGTAGGAAAACCAAATAATGTTTTTACATTATAATAACCTTAAATCGATGCCTGAAATTTTTGGTATAAAAATATTGACAGTATAGAATGTATTAGAATGTTCTACCTCAGTGAATTGAGGTTGGGAAGGTGCATGTTTTCTTCCTCAGGGAGTTGAGGTTGGGAGGGTGGGTGTTTTCTTCCTCAGTGAGTTGAGGGTGGGTGTTTTCTTCCTCAGTGAGTTGAGGGTGGGTGTTTTCTTCCTCAGTGATTTGAGGGTGGGTGTTTTCTTCCTCAGTGAGTTGAGGGTGGGTGTGTTCTTCCTCAGTGAGTTGAGGTTGGGAGGGTGAGTATTTTCTTCCTCATTGAGGTTGGGAGGTGGGTGCTTCTAGTTGTAATTGTCGTTAAGCATTATTTAGTATTTTAGTAATTTTCCTCAAGTACTTCCTTTCACAACCTTTTCGGTTACTTATTTGTGAAAAATCAAACACATATATAAAAGAATAAATGAATGTCACCCATTTGTGACAAAAACAATGACCAAACATTTATGACATTTGTGGAAATAAAGGTATTTAGAATATTGTACCAGAAAGAAAATACATCACATAGAACAATAATGTGAAATTGAAAGGGCTAATATGAAGTTCTAAGTGGGTTGACTGGACCTGCTAGTGCTTTCCCTTCCTACGGTACCTTTATTCAAGGTTGGATTTGCTATTAAAGCCTTACTGTATAGGAGAAGATACCAAGATGACAACACATCATCTGAGGAAGTCCATAATTTCTAAGGTTGTGATATTGCCCACTTGTGATTTCTCCCATTACTGTTGTTGGCTTTAATGCCATGATATATTTCAAAGCTGAACAGATTGCAAGTGACTGTGATTGACAAGTTTATGTAATTTGCAAAGAATTCATCACAAAAATTAACATTTGTGTGGCTCGGAAGTGGTTTTTTTTTTGTAGATTTTTTTATTCTGTACAATGTTTCACCGTAGTTTGTTCTACATCGTATGCCCATTACCTTGTAAAGTTCTTCATTCAGTAACTTCATTTGCAAAGTCTGAAGCAAACACTGATGTAATTCTTGGATGGAAACTATTGACAATTCCACCCAGCCTCTAATCAATAACCTTTTTCATTACTGAATCTAATGACAAACCCTTTTCCTTGCAGCATGGAGGGAGCAGATCTCTGCTTTGAGATTGTGAAGAGGGCAAACTCTGGCTTTGTTTATAGTGAGGCTGTTTCTAGGTGAGAATTATGGTTTATTCTATGGTTGAATATTTTTAATGAATTTCATTGCCTTAAAATTGCTTTAAAATTGCTTTCATTCACTCCTGGACAGGATGCTGCATTGTCAACAATGTATTACATGTAAACACATGTACACATGAACTGAGTGACTTACATGCTTTATACATGATGCAATGTAAGAAGTGACCCATTATTAATAATTTATCCCCTACAGTGAGAGCCTATATGATAGCCTACAATGATAGCTTAAAAAGATGATAGCTTAAAATGAGTATTACAGTTAGTATAGAGGCATTTTATATCTTGATAGCTTAAAATGATAGCTTAAAATGAGTATTACAGTTAGTAGAGGTGTTGCAAATTTTGATAGCTTAAATGATATCTTAAAATGAGTAAACAGTTAGTAGAGGTGTTCCATATATTGATAGCTTAAATGATATCTTCAAATGAGTATTACAGTTAGTAGAGGCATTCCATATCTTGATAGCTTAAAATGATAGCTTAAAATGATAGCTTAAAATGATAGCTTAAAATGATAGCTTAAAATGATAGCTTAAAATGAGTAGTACAGTTAGTTGAGGGTACATACTTTGTCAGTGATGTACATTTGTACATTACATTATCACAAGATTGTATTTTTCACTACTAATTTGTCAAAATTTGTTTAAAAAGAAAAAAAATCAATGTTATTTTTTTATGCTAGCTATGAAGGATCTATAATAATACTAAGGTCATAATGACCCAAATGTACCTGATGTAACATGGACACATATTCTTTCCTCAATATTAGTTTGCACAGGACAATTGGAACAGGACAATTGGAACAGAACATACTTTGCACAGGACAATTCGCACAGGACAATTTGAACACTTGGTGTTGGTGATTAAATATTTACAAATTGATAAAAAATAGTCATTGTTGGTTAATTAAGGAAATATTTAGTTTCTGTGGAAATGATATTCGGCATGATCAACTTAACAACAAAGAAATTTTTCTCTGTTAAGTGGATTGTGATGATGCCATGTCCCAACTTCATGGAATAACCCATATAGATTATGGAATGACCCATATAGATTGCAAAATCTTTATTGTTTATTGCATTTAATTGTAATGTCCATATAAAATAGTTGACTAGACATAACTCTTTGAAATCTTTCCCTTGTATGTATTTTAATACTTCTTGGTATGCATAGATGTATAATGATGAAACGCTCTTCTTGTAATTCAAGAGACAGGCGTTCTTTTGAGAGTATTCAATGTCTTTTATTATTTATATCTTCCAGTCACTATATGAGGCAAATCGTTGAAGCTTTGAGATACTGTCATGACAATGACATCATTCATCGAGACATTAAGGTACAGATGGGATTCCTTATGACGTTAAGCTTTTAAATGATCATTTCCTTGATGAGCTTTGTTTTGAGTAATTCATCAAAATATGTCTATTAAAACTTCAAAATTTTGATAAATGTCTACAAAAAGTCTACAAAAATTGCTTAGGTACTGGTTGCACTCATCAAAGTAAGTAACAGATAAAAAAACAAATTCATCATGTCTTGTAAACATTGATGAAGAAAGAACACAAGATAGAATATTAAAATTAAGTTATAAATAACTTAGATATTTAAAAAAGAAACAGGTAGAATATGCTAAATGATTAAAACAGAGTACAATATATATATATCCTTTAGTTTCTAATATATAAACACATATTGGAGGTGAAGCAGTTATCAAACGATTATCGCTGCTATCCTCCAATTGCTCCCTGTGCTAATTTTGCATTGACATTTAGGCCCAATGTAATCAACACAAGTTGCATCATGGGAAAACATACTGATGATGAGATCTTACTGATTGCTGACAGTTGCTGATTGGGGATGCTCAGTGACACCTGTATGCTATGCCATACTAGGGGAGTTTGGGATGCTCAGTGACACCTGTATGCTATGCCATACTAGGGGAGTTTCTGATGCAGTGGTGACTGCAAGGGTAAAGTGCTTACTTTGAGTGTCATTAAAGTTGACAGTACCTGAAACTCTTTATAGCCTTCTCACGAACAAATAAAACATTTTATTATTATCAAGGGACAATGTTCAATTACATAAAACTCTTGTATTACTTACATAGTTAATTATATACTGTGGGAAAGTAATTATTAGCACAGGGAGAGCATTTCCTTGGTAATTGTATGGATAAGCATAATTTTGGCTGTAACAATGTTCAATAGACTTCAACTATCTTGGCTTTTTATACATAGACAGGTCTAGAAATAAGCCAAAATGAGACATCTAGTTTAGTTGTAGGTTCAGATATTCTTGCAAATAGGCAAAGTTTGGATTTTAAAAGTTAAATAATGAAGGGGATCAGGGTAGCAAATTTGAAACTCAATATAGTAATGTTATCGGCCAGTTACAAACACACTAAGGAATTATGCTAGAATGCTAGATTCTAAGTTACAATCTTTATCACTGTTTGTTTTGCAGCCTCACTGCGTATTGTTGGCGACCAAGGAAAACTCAGCTCCAGTGAAACTTGGGGGGTTTGGTATAGCAATGCAGTTGCCAGAGTCTGGGATGGTTGCAGGAGGTAAAACATACTCTTTAAAGTTCAAACAATCCTGCCTCCTTATCCAATAACCACCTATTCAACCCAATCCTCACCACCTTTTACTGGCCTCTGTCACCACTGTTCCCCTACTATACAAATCATCTCTACATAACTTCCCCTTTAAGATGCATGTTTCATTTAAATGCAAAGGAAATACAATTGTAGCAGTTTAGCAGTTTAGTGAGATAACAGAGTTGAGAATGACGGCTGCTGCATGTAAACCTTACTGTAATCTTCTGTCAAAACTAGCAAATGAGAGGGACACTGATAATATTACAGGAACACATAAGATCAAACATGGATTTACATTTGAATGAATTTAACCTGGTCACTATAGCTATGCCCACTGGATCCTATCCACATGTGAATGTGTTTAACCTGATCACTTCATGTAGAGATAGGTATGTCCACTGGATCTTATCCACATGCCAATACACCTGATCAAGGTAGAGAACAGTATGGATCCAATTGTCATGTGTTTAAAGACCTTATCACACTAATACTCAGATTAACTTTGTGTATGTAGCCATGACATGAAGAAACACAAAAAGTTATGTAAATTGTTAAATGGAGTTGATTGGAAAGCTGCCATGTCTCTCTGTGACCAATCTGTCAGCATCCCCATTCCACAAGGAATGCATTCCCCACCCCTCATCTGCACAAATAGATCCTAGCTTTGTGCAGGAGTAATTTGATGTTTCAGTGCAGGAATCACTAGCATTTATGACATGCTGAAATATATACCAGAAGAAAGTTACGTTAAATTTTCACAACAACCTTGAAACTGTAATTTAATTATTATTTTATAATTTAATAAATGTGTGGGTGGGGGCTTAGAGAATTTCTTGTTTACTTTATCACCCATATTAATGAACTGAACTAATAATGGCTGAGGAAGTCATTTCTGTTCATGACAATATTTTATAATACAACATAAATGCAACTAGTCCTACATGAATATTTATTTACAGAATATATATGTACGTTTAAACATCTAGCAATCACTTAGTAACTCAAAACCAGTAACGTTAGGTTTAAGTTATAAATGGAAGCTAATTTATTGCTTCTATATCACTACTGTATGTGGCATAGGTAGCTAATTAAATACTCTGATTTCATCCATGAACAAGAAAACCATTGCCACTACACGCATGCACATACATGACAGCTTCCATGTAATTCTTGCACTGACATATCTCTTGGGAATAATGTGATGAATATTCTTGTCATCTTAGTGCTTGTTTGGAGTTAAAAAATCTTTAGCAGTGATATTTTAGGATGGAAATCGGGAAAGTCATTAGGGATTTTACAAGAGATTAATCAGAGAGTAATGAGACTTGGTTCTGAAGTATTTGATGCTTGCCACTGGTGTGAAGTGTAAAACTATTGATTTTTTTAATAATCAGTTCCATGATTACAATTACTGTGAAAACTCAGGACGTACCTAACTATGTCAGTAATGTTATGAATCAGTCACCCCCTCATAAATGAGGTCCTATGAAATGAAAGATGGGTAAGCTAACATTGTATTATGTTTGTGGACATTAGTCTAGTATCTAGCGAAAAGGTGGGTAAGCTAACATTAACAAGGCCATGCTATTGAGTGCTGCAGCTGGTAGGCAAAAGGTATCAAGGGTACCTTGATGACCATAAACGCAAGCAAGAAACGACCAAGAAAGAAAACAAGAGAAAGGGAATGCTTGATGAGCTTGAAGAAAGCAAAGAGAACCAGACTTAAGAATGATATTAAGAGCTTGCAGGGTTCAGCTGACAAGTATGCTGAGAAGGCAGAGTCCACTGGACGATTAACATTCATTTCTAAGTGAAATAGAACAAGACGAAATGCCAAGGACAAAACTTCTCAAGGAGAACAGGTTCAGAAAGAAATTGAGACTAAACTTAATTCCATTAAAAATTAATAACGCAAGTACTTGGTTTCATGGAATTATGGATGGAAAAAAGTGTAAAAGTCATGGAATTATGGAGGGGAAAAAGTGTATGAATCTTGCAATAAAGATCTTGTTTTTCTTTTAAATTGTCATTAACAATGTCACAGTATTGTGGGGGGATTGCAGGGGTGGCAGTGTTTTCATTTGGCATAGGAATCTCACAAGTTTAGCTATTCCAGCATTTTTATAGCACAAGGGGAGGGGAATTTAAAAATTGGGCTGAGAAATGCAGCAGGGACATTACAAGGGATTCCTCAGGTTGATTAGCAAGGGGAATCCTGGTGAGAGGGTGGGGGGCATAAAGTCCACTTTACCCTGATTTCACTCCAATGACACATGACATGATAGGATACTGTAGGTGTGTACCATATTAAGCTCTAATGATGCAATACAATGTCTGTAGGCTTGTATACAGACAGTTAATCAAATGTCGTGTGGTGTTTGGATAAAGTTGTTATTGATCTGTGTCCTGGACCGGGTTCCATAACGAATCCCCATTGAATTGTTGTATAATTACGAAACATGTATTTATAAAGACAAAATAGGCTGCTTTATCCTCACCCAAATTAGGATATATAATGAATGTTTGGTGCATGTTTTTCTGTGATCTATGTTTGTTTTATGATTTTTCTCAGTTGCCAGGCAGTAGCATTGCATCAAATAAATCATTTGAATTAAACATTCCACTTTATTACCTTCAAAGCTAACTGTTCTGTGTACTTCATCCCAGCGTCGCATTCTCATGCCATAGATACAATGCAAGCCTAACTGCCTATCAAAACTTATGAGATGCAAGTTTACAAACTGATTGCTCATGGGAAATTGATATATCACAAAAATGTAACCAATGAAATAATTGACAGTTGTTATTTGATGCTAGTTTACCTCGTTTGTTGTTATTCTCCAGGATGTCACCAATCACACATGGTGAGGTTGGGAATTCATTTTGAAGATCTTTATGCACAGTTTGATAGTTTAGGTCTTCCTCTAATTCTTTGTTTTAAAGTGTCATCATTTGCTTCACAGATAACTGTGTATTAAGTACATTTATATTCACTTTTCTAAACAGTGAAAAGGGTTTGTTTTTTGAGGAAGTAATAACTAATGAACATACAAAAAATGGACAAATTCTGATTAACCAAACAAAACAAACATGCATCGACATTGTAATAGTCTAAATTGAGTTCCTCAATGAAGAAGCTGAGCTTTGATTTGGAACTTCTCATTACTCCAGTGTTGTACAGTTTAATCGTACATTCTCCACAAAGGTTCTAATGTTGTAATACATGGTGATTTGACCAATCATGAAGGGTAGGGATTGTAAGCTTCATTCTGGTGTGAGAGTTTATGGTCGTGTGATTGTCCCTTTAAGGTATAGCAGCTGTGCTTTTCCATTTGTTTCAGTCTAGTGCAATCCTTAATTATTTTTCACAAGTGCTCATCCCCCGTAGCGGTTTTCTACAGCGATTTTATTTGATGGTTCTAGCACATGGGGATATTGGGGCAAGTAGAGAATGGCTAAAAGGTCTTCTTCTATTTTATAATTATTTTATAATTATTTCAAAGCATCATGTAATTCAAACTTTTCAGCTGGCGGATGTTAATTTCAGTGTCTGGGCCTCTACAAGGATAGGTTGGTCTGACAATTATAAATGCAAATATCTGTTTTATTACAAAATCTATGTTGTGCAATATCTCTGTGTTATACAAAATATAAAGGCTTTGGTAAATAATTTAAAAAAAAATCTTATCTTATGCTTTCTCTATTTAAACACAACCGCTTATAATGCATTTTATATCTCAGCAACAGAATAAAGTTATGAAGATTGCAGTTTGATCAGTGAGTGTGATCAGTGAGTGTGATCAGTGAGTGTGATCAGTGTGTGTGATCAGTGTGTGTGATCAGTGTGTGTGATCAGTGAGTGTGATCAGTGAGTGTGATCAGTGAGTGTGATCAGTGTGTGTTGTTTCTATCTTTTTAAATAACAAGGGTCTGGGGACACTCAGTTAACTAATTCGTGTTACATATATAAGTTGCCATTTAGCCTCTGACATCACAACGGCAATATTGTCACACAATAAAGCCAAATTTGTCATTTTTTTCTGTTTGTGAACGTTGATTTTCAGGTCGCATCGGAACTCCTCATTTTATGGCACCAGAGGTTGTGAAGAGGGAGCCCTATGGGAAGCCGGTCGATATCTGGGGTTCTGGCGTCATGCTCTACATACTACTCAGCGGGTCCCTGCCTTTCTTTGGGACCAAGGACCGTCTCTTTGATATGATTTGTAAAGGGAGATACAGTGTAAGTTAAGATTGGTAGAGTCAGTTGATATCAGGGGCTTTACATTATGCAGTGGGTCTCTGCATTTCTTTGGGACCAAGGACCATTTGGAACTGATCCCTACAATCAAGTTGTGTCAAATATGTTGTGAATTGAATCTCCTAAGTGACCTTGTGGTGACATAACTAAAGTGATGCACATATGAGTCATCAAGAGTTGTCAGATTTTGATAAATCTTTGGCACATTGATCATTGTATGACGGGCCATATTTTGCCTGAGGAATTTTAAGTCAAAGATCATCTTAGAGGTCATTATCTGTAAACAATTAAAACCTGATGCACAGATTGTATTATTTATTTCATTTATTTATTTATTTGTTTTTCCACAATGTTACAATAACGAATACATCTAATGTGCTATATAATATATAGATACCATTGTGAAAGGAAGTATTCTAAAAAGCCGAGAAGGCTTAACAAAGTAGAAAACTCCCTTGAGAAATAATAGCGAAGATGAATGTTGTATATATATTAAATTTAAAAAAAAACGAAAAAGAATACATAGAATGCAGAATGTCACCATATGAAGTACAATCAATTATGTGACTATATGAGATCAGATCATAGTTAATAGTTAGCTATGCTAACTATTATATGCTAACTATTATATGCTAACTATTATATATTGTAGAAAGTCTGTCATAATGGTCTTTGGTCATGCTTCCTTTTAGAGTGTACAGATATTTCCTATCAAAAGGATTAAAATCTTGATTTAAATTTAAACTGCCATACTTTGCCTTACTTTTGTAGTATTATTTTTTAGCAGTGATTGTTTGGGATATTTATGAATTGTAAGTCAAATAAGTTAAGTAGTTACCTTATGAATTTATCAGAACATATTTTGTTTAAGCTACTGCACCATGTGTTTGAAATTTTGGGGGGGACATCTGGTCCGGCGAGCGGCTTTGCGCATCCAGCCAGGGGCATGGGTGTGGCCACTCTTAAATTTTGAAGGGGCACCATGATTTAATGGGGGAGGGGCTGTGATCTACAAGGTCTAAGTGGAGCGCCACAATCGGTTGACGCGTA
>JAODFY010161510.1:0-10976 GCA_027580055.1 Paracaudina chilensis | reverse complement strand
AACCACGGTGTTATTACTTACCTTACTCTATGTTCCTCTTTCTCCTGAAGCTGTTTAGCACGATCCAAAACAGCCAGAATATGCTTCCGTTCTTCCGCTGTAAGGTGACTAAGATTCGCTTCTAACCCAGCAGCGGGATCTTCAAATGGCTCCACTGGTGGGGGCATCATTGGGGACCTCATGGGGGATTTCATTGGTGATTTCATTGGGGATGACTCTACTTTGGACGGTGGAGCGAGGGGAAATTCTACTTTCGATGATCCTTTGGAGGGTTGCTGCAATGACAGCTGATGTGGATGCTGATGTTCGGAAGATTGGTTGCTATTTTTATGGCTTGTGGTTTCCTTGCTCACATTTGTTTGGACCTCTTTTCCATCCATTCTTCTCTCGTATCGTGGCGATGAACCTTTGTCAGTATGTCTCTGACTCACATTCGTCACATTATGAACGTCCACTTTATTGGTTCGAGATTCGCTTGATAAATTCCCTCGACCTCTTTGTTGAACGCTAGTGCTCTCTCTTGAATGGTGAATATTTTCCCTCGATAAATTAATGGAATTCTTAGACCGACTTTCCTCGTGTACACTCGTACACGATTGTTTCTCACATTCATCGAGGGAAAGATTAGGATCACCTTTCTGATCTAGGCGCGAATTACTGTTAGACGGGATATTTCTAGATGTCTTAGTTACTCTATTATTTGCACTTGATTGGAATGATTCTACAGGTTGTTTCATTTCTTCTAGAACCTCGTCTTTCCTCCTATTGAACTTCGGCTGTTCTGAAGGATTTTGTGTGTGTAAGGTATTTTCTTTTTGGGCCATCGTACGTAAAAGATGGTGAGCAGGATCCGAAGGATGATGCTGCAATTCGGTGCGAGTTGGAGATTGTTCTGTATCATTATGTTTTGCCTGCTCCGAAATTCGCTGATGTGGTTGAGCTTGGTGGTGAGACTGACTATGTTGGGCGTATTGCTCTACTTTTTGTTCCTGTTGTTGTTCACGATGCGGACGCGGCTGATCATGTTTCCGATCTTGATGTAACCGATCAGTTCGATGCTGTGAATGTTGTTGCTCCAGTGAATGATGCTGCTGAGTTTGGGGTTTCTGTTCTACATCGTGCTGTCCTTGTTCCATTTTTGGTTGCAATTGTTGCTGATCGGGTGGTGGATGTTGTTTTCGGTCTGTCAAAATTGTTTTCGATTTATCCTGTTCGGTTTGTTCTTGTCGTACCGCTCCATGTTCCTGATGCATTCGCTGCTTTAATTGTTGTTGTTCATGAAGAAGTTGCTGTTGTTGGAGTTTTAGTTGCTGTTGCTGTTGCAAGTGATGCCGCTGCTCTGGAGTTAATCCCTCGACGTCAATTTCTTGTCCCTCGACGTTACCCATGTTCTAAACTTTATGAACCGGAAAACCTTTTGGTACATGTAAAAACAAGGAAAATAATGGTTTGCCATTTTTATATAATATTTAATTATATAATAATAATATTCTATATTATTTTATAATATTTAATAATATTCTAAACAGTTATAGTAATATATAAATATATAGTTCAGGAATGTCTATAGCAGCTCAGGTGTGACAGTCATGTTTTAATCTTGATCCAACAAAGTTTCTTAGAGATTTCATAGTCAAATCATTTTCTGCTAAATATCGTTAAAATGTCAAACGCGATGACAAACCACAGTAATATATGATCTTAAAAGATAAGAACATGTTGGCATTAATTGGTTTGTGTACATGAATGTCGAGGTATAACTCTATACCGGAGAATTTTGTGAAATGTCAAGGAAATAACTAGATTGGCAGTGCAATTTAATTTGCTTCTGTAGAATCTAACATGTGCTCTAGAAATTCGTTTTCCCCCTCCATTAGCACGTGGTTACACCGCAGCGATATAACATGATGTTGTAGCTTGAAATGATAATGTGTATTGTATTTCTCTTTCGTCGCCAGGAGGCTTAACAATTAAGGAAGTTCGCACGTCATCATTAATGTCAATATTTTATGTCTTCCAGGTATAATCAAATCACAACGGATTATATTATAAGATACTGGCTTGAGTAGAGTTATTTTGATTAAACCCTCAAGACATTTTATCACTGTTAGACGACTTTCGCTGCAAATGATGTCTCAATAGAACTAATATATAATAAACAACATGATATGCTTATTAATACTGTCAGCAATAAGATATACGACAGGGAACATGTTTGGTAAAACCGTTGGGTAACATTTATACATATTTTTGGCATATGTATAGACCACATCTACTCAATAGACTCATTTTGCACACATTTGTGTAAATGCTGACTAACATCTGGGTAAAAATTACCCAGAAGTTTATGTGGTGGGTCATGATGCCAACCCAACGCTGGCTAATATTTGCCCAGTATTTTAACTACAAAAATATGACGCAACATCAAGCTATGTTATTAATTAACATATATCATCTATTATTAAATATTGCAGTATTATATGTTATTGTTTACTCTGGTGCTACCTTGACCTTTGACCAGAGTTCTAGAGACCTGAGCTTCATGAGTCATGTCCTTATAGTATTCCTTCAGAACAGAACAAATATTACCATCTTGGTTAGTCTAGTAAAATATATTTTACATAACTATGTAGGAATATATTGTTTTTTGGAGTAGGAATCGGCATTGTTATTTTGCAAAATAAAGTACTGACAACTCACAGTTAACGAACAGCTAGTATTACTGATAAAAAAAACACAGAAAAAACACGGATCACTGAAAATGAGAAAAATTATATTCTTAAAATTTCGCAGAAAAAAAATTGGGGCAAACAAGCTTCGACGGTGGCTTCGAAGCCCTTTTATGTTATCTTTTTACAATTTTGATTTTCCAGAGCTAGAGGATAATTGCATCTTCTTCTTGAAAATTGATACGACATATTAGCTTTAACTTACGATGAAATCGAGAATCCACCTTTTTTTCCCTTTTCCAAAAGGGAAACAATAATTAATATAAAGTTCATATAAACGCACTTGGTTCTTATATAATATAAAGGCTTAGTTTTCCATAAGGCTTAGCTAACCTTGAAAAAAACTTCTGAAAAGACCGTTGTTGTTTAAATATATTACAATGTATTATTTCAAATATGTAGACTGTTTTTGCTGACTTCTTGTATTATTATCAAGAGAAATATCTACTTTTTATGTCATGGGAAAACATTAATTTTGAGCAAGGAAGATGATATATAAGTCATATCTATCATCGTCAGCGCATATGGGAATTACCATGCATGACATATATCCCAGTAATAACCCGGTGTGATTTATATTCGAACTGTAATATGCAATACGTCGGCCTGAATTTTTAGAGGCACTTGATTAACATAATAGGTGGAGAAAAAATGCTTTAAGAGGCACTTTCCAGACAACAACGCCATGAACGAAAAGCTGAAGAGTATATAAAATCAAGTCATTTTTATGGTTGGTTAAATCTACCCCAGAATACGGTCAATACTATCATAGATATTAGTTATTGTTGTACGCCGCCCATATCAAAATTTAGAGATTCATTTACGCTGGTCGCTGCAACTATAAAATTACCTACGCTCAAGCGCATTACCTACGTCCAAGGGCACCTTTTTGGACCCCAACCCCCACCAATGTTTGGATTTTTGTGCACCTATGGGGTCAAAAAAGACGAAAATATATGTGTTGAACTGCATCACTGGACCCCGAAATTTCAGAGCCAGCGCTAACACTAATTTTCATAAATATTCACCATTGGTAAATAGACAGTTTCATGAGTTTCAGGTGCGCATGCTCAAAGTGAAATCTTTGTTCAGACAATCGCCACAATCTTCTTTATGCCTACATCGTTACGTATAGCTTACAAAAACTTATCTAAATCGTAACATTTCTCGATGAAAAAAATAAAAGATAGCAAGGAATAAATCCTCTAAAAGTCAAAACATCCCAATTAAATCAGCTTAGTCTGTATTTATTTTTATGACGTTTCGAAATCTTTCACTAAAAATACAAGTGCGACATGTGTGAACGTTTAATCTCACTTGACATGTGACCGAATATAATCATGAAACGGCTTATTGGTTATGTTTTTAACATATTGTCGATAGTCCCTGTTTCAGGTTTTCTTAGTCGATGTGTCATTACTTACGTCATTGTTACCTTAGGGAAATTCACAATCGAATGTGATGTCTGCGATTGTAGTTTACCCTGAAAAAAAACAGCATTCGTCAGCACCCGTCAGACATAGAATGCAAAAAGGAGAATTTAAAGTAAACTTTGCATATGTGAAAGATGATGGAGGATAACAAGATACACACGGCAATCTGCATCCAAATATCTTGTTCCACTCTCAAGTAATCAATGTTTAAAAGATGCACTTTCATCGAAACGGAAGCTGCCATTTTTGGAGAAAAGAGGACTTGGAGCAAGTCTATCATGATATGACAGGACCACTAAGAAGCTATATTCGTTTGTATTTCTTTAAAATTAAAACACAAATTTATTTTTCTTCTATTGGAATTTAAATTTGTTAATATATCATCTGGAGATCTTTTGCAAACACATTTAACCGTATAATGGTTATAAATATGGATAATAAATACAGAAATACAGAATATGGATATGGCAGTGCGCAGTGTGATATCATAGTAGACTTTCTACAAGTCATTTATTTACTAAAATGCACTAACTTAAAGATACTATCAGACTTTATTTATAGTTAGAACATTATTCCGGCTAAAATTGCCATCTAAACTTATATAAGCGTTCGTTTATCTCATTGATTGTTTCTAGAATGCACATGTATTAATTAGTGACAGTTATCGGTTTATGCATATAATTTGTCGCCGAACGAAACGAGTAAAAGTTGCTTCTAATTTCGATTTCTCGCTAATGAATGTCACAATTTGAAAAATGAGGTTTGAATATAGTTGCTTGATACGATGAACAATGTACTGAGCGAATAAACCAGCAGACTGATAGATATAATCATGTTTTGCTGCTCAATGTCTGCCAATATCTTTATGACACATATGGCGTACTATAATATATACGATATCGTGTAAGCAGCTTTATTTAAGTGTACGTCTCCCAGGAAACTTGAGGCGACATATCACCCTTAAACCAGGGTTTGAGCCCTGAGAATAATCACTCTTATTTCACCAAAAGGAGATTTTGCCATTCGTTTCCCTTGTGAGTTATGATTGAACGACTCTCTGTCATATCGTAAATCGCCATATTTGCGAAGAAATTAGGCCACAATCGTATGAGTGTTGCTTTTTTCGCCGACCTTTCGTGCCGAACTAGACCTACAGCGTATATATCACCTACTGACGCGATATATCCATTATCCTTTTTAAAGAATATCCGCTCGATAAGATTTGTTGCAAATCATGAATCTTTCATACATTGTCACACTATATATAGCTATTAATGATGTGGTATAATGACTACAAAACCGTTACAAATAAACACTGATTATTTAAAGTGTATATTTTTATAGTTTTCCCCAAAGAGCAACAAACATTTTCAACAGAAAATATTGTCAACATTGTTTTTTGTAGCGAAAATCTTCAACAAAGAAACACAACAATTTTATAACAAATGTCGTAAGTTATTGAAGTCTTCGCATTTACCACAGTAGTTGTACTACGCGGAGAATGTTCTTGCTGTACGAACTCAATGTTTAAGCGTGAATCAGCTTCCTTTGCTTGACGTCGTTGTCCGTGTTCTATTTCAATGGTTTATTTACAAACCGAAAGACCAGAAAGTATGGACTTTGTCCTGAAGAATAAGTTTGCAACCCTATAGTTGATTTATACCACTCAAATTTTTCTTTCGACATCCTTATCGCTGTGGTTTTATTTTATTCATGAAGAGTGGCGGCGCCAGACGGAAAACATATATTTTTGGTGGGGGGATGTATTCGTGGGCTGAAATTTTTGTATGGTACAAAACGCGAATGGTGTCTCCCTCTATTTTTTAATATTTTTTACTTATTATTTTATTTTATTAATTTTGGGGTTTTATTTGTCTAAGGTTTAAACTTTTATATTTTTCTTAGTAATTTTTTCCTTTGTTATTTTTTACCCACGCATTTTTCTTTTAACTTGTACGTTGAAATTTATTATTACGTACCGTATATTATGACAGAGCATTCCATCACAATTGTGTTTATAATGTTAATATTCATCATGATTGATGCATCACGATTAGTTCATCACGATTGCGGGGTCTGAGCCCCAAGTACGGTTCTCTGTGCTGGAAGTCGTATAGCCTGCATATAGGGTTACCCAAATATGGTATAAGTACGACACAAATTGCGGAGTATGATAAAAAAAAAAAACTCACCTATGACTGAACGGCCCCTGTAAGTAAGGTATCTACGATGACATCACATAACAGGCGAGAGCGCAGTAGACACCCATATGACCAAAAGGTGCCGATCTGAAAAAATGCAAAACAAAACTGATACAGGTAACAACCTTGTATGAAACGCTGGAGAGCGACGTAGCCTAATAATCATGTAAACTAGTGTTGCCACTCGGGTATTTCACATTTCACTAGATCGGGTGCCAAACATTTCCCCCAAATGGCTATTTACCAAATGTCACGTTTTAATTGGATATCAAATATTAACTGATACACCGTAATATTTATCGTTTCGATCACTGACCTGATTAACCATTATTTATGAAGGTAACCTGTTTAACTTAACGATGAGTTCATTGTTTAATAAACATTTCGATAAATTCCAAATTTCCCTCACCAGATCACCAGACCGATTTCCCCAGATTCGGTGACAAATCACCATGAGTGGCAACCCTGATGCATACATTGTCAATATTCCGCTGCTGACTTAATTAGGAAATGGCTGAAGGGTTTTCTGTAATATCCTTCTTGCTGTATGTATTTGCATACGGGTTAACCAATTCACCAGAGTTGCGAAAGAAGACTTAAAGCTACAGCTAATTTCGGTTGTCAAGAACTAGTGCGCGTCGTCGAGAATGGTTTCTAGAAAGATGTTTATCGCACGGAATTTATCACGTCCTGCCCACGTTCAACACGAACCTCGCTCTATAGGTTTAGTAGAGCGTATGTAGCAACCACTTTTGTCACAATCAACCACTTTTGTCATAGCTCACCACTTTTGTAACAACGGTCAACTACTTTTGTCACAGCTCACTACTTTTGTCACAACGGTCAACTACTTTTGTCACAACTGTTGGGTCAAAAAATAATCTTCGGAAAACGAAAAATTATCTTCGGAAAACGAAAAAATTATCTTCGGAAAACGAAAAGTTATCTTCGGAAAACGAAAAATTATCTTCGGAAAACGAAAAATATTTTTCGGAAAACGAAAAATAATCTTCGGAAAACGAAAAATAATCTTCGGAAAACGAAAAATATTCTTTTTCGTTTTCCGAAGATTATTTTTCGTTTTCCGAAGATTCTTTTTCGTTTTCCGAAGATTATTTTTCGTTTTCCGAACATAACGTAATGTTTTGCATTATTCAGAAATCGCAAGTACAAGATTTTCAGTTTTTGACCTCTAGTGACCTCAAATGACCTTCTAAACCCAACAGGAAAAATAGGGCTCATCTATTCTATATCAGGAAGCTACATGACAAATACAACATTGATGACAATTGCGTTTTTTATTCCTTGCAAAAGGAATCTATGTAGTCACGCAATGTATGTGTGTGTGCGTGTGTGTCCGTGACAAGCTAGCTCGTAATCGAGCAAACTCAAAAACCGCAATCGTCATCAATGAGGTAAAAAACTGAAAATCTTGTACTTGCGATTTCTGATTAATGCAAAACATTAAAATTTCTATATTTTGTGGGGCACATTCTAATGCCAAGTACTTGTACTCCACCAAATGTCATTCAATTTCAAGGTCATTTGTGGTTGTTAGAGGTCAGAAACCGATCAGATGGCAAAACCCATGCGATTCCCTCAGGCAAACCTACAAAATGCAAATTTCAGCATTGTCATATTTGTCATGTAGCTTCCTGATGTGGTGTAAATGAACCCCATTTGCTGTGTTGTAGTTTCAAGATCATTTGAGGTCACTGTTGAAATGATGTCTAATCACTAAATTTTTTCATTGCCAGTAATTCATCCCCCACAAGATCATTTACCACACCCACACAGCATTCCCCTGCCCCCTACCCTTCCCCCACACCATTATTCCCCTCCGGCAACTCCACATTCAGGGATTGCCCTATTGTGAGAGGTGACTCAAAGGGAGGCCTTTTTACGGTTTTAACTTGGACGGCACAATAACACAGGCTTGTTGCTGTGCCATTAAGTTTTATCTATGTACCCTACTTCTAACCCTACCCTGTCAGGGCTCCTCCCATCACTGACCCTTCAATGTATAAACAGACTGGTAAATGGTGCTTTGCCTTAGTAATATCAATATTAATAACTCGAGAATGCAAATGTTTTCAGAGGTCATATTTGATCTGTATGTTGCCCATATGGGTACAAGAACCCTAATGTTTTTTGGGTTGAATATTCTCATCATATTGGTGGAGTTTCTCATTTTGTTATTCCATATACCAATAAATTACAGGTAAACACAATTTACACCAATTAGCTTGTGCCCTGGAGAATGCTAGGATGGGATATAAGAGATACAATGTTATCTTACTCCGAGTGTAGTTTTTCCTCTTATTTTTCACCTTTCATTCTACCACCAGCAATCACACATCCTATGGTGTGCTAGTTACTTTTACTCCACATGCATCTTAAATCAATAAAATCCTCACTTGTAGGAAAATGGTACTTGTGGTCTCTGTTTGCAGCTGTCCAAAAATGCGTCAGTATTGCTGTTTTCCGGGTTGTAAAATGTGGAAAAGGGTGGTCACCGTTTCCCCAAAATATAAAACAAACCAAAAGTGGTGTATCACCAAGATTGATGATAAAGGGAAACTGTGGAATCCTAAGCTCCAATCTGTCATCTGCAGTGAACACTTCCTATGCTGTGATTATTGCGCAATGCATTATGGTATGTAGTGGCAGCTTACTAGTACTGTAGGCCTAGCCTATAGACTCATTAGGCTTAAGGCCATGACAATAGCTGTTGTACGTTTGTTTTGTTTACGAATTAAAAACATATACTAGGGCCTTTATTACAGCGCCCTCTGTTGATATTCGATCGGGCGGGTAGCCCCATTGTTACTTTGTCTATTTCTGTAGATAATATATTTCAAGAAAAAAAATACTAATTATAAAAGTAAAAAAAGAAGAAAAACAAAAGCTTCTTGATGCAACATGCAATTGTGGGCACAAATGTTGCCAGGTCCATAATAATACATTGACAAATTTCAAAGATATCAAGAACCAAAAAAGCTAATTTGTAATGAGACTTTCACCACTGAGTGTAGTTTTTTCCTCCAATGTGATTTCTTCAAGCTTTTGTGTAATTTGTGGTACATAGTCCCCACTAGTAACATTAAATTAACAAACCGTATCACAGAGAAATAATGTAAAAGTAAGAAACTGACATGCATTTTGCTTTAAGTATGTACACAATGGCTCATTAGAAATCCATCAGTCCCACTAGGGTACAAAGGAATGTCTTAATGTCAATAAACTGGGAAGCTGCATCCTTTTAATATGTTTGGGCAGCTGGTGAATTACCTCCTGCATTCATATTACTATCCTATTCATGTTATGACGAAAGGAATAAAAACTATTAATGATATAAAGAGTATATATATTAGAGCCTGGGGTACTCTATTCCAAAGCATGTTAAACATGATTTGTGGAGTAATTAAATAAGGCGATAAAGACATTTTGTGAGGCGCAAAACGTTTGTTCTTCGGACTCTTCAATAATGCAGATGGCTGCTTGAACTGTCACAACTGACAAATTGTACGGCAAAGTTCATCAAAGAGAGAAAAAACAATTCTGGGCAAGATTTTTCTAACAGACCCTCTCCCCCCCTTCGAAAAAAATGTCAGAAATTTGTATAAAACAAAATTTTATCTTTGTACCAGTCACTCTACACCAGGTTTTCTCAAATGGTGGCCTGCTGGCCAGATCCACTGCAGCCTGCCTGCCAGATATCAAGTTGGGAAAAAAATATAAGGTTCACCAAATGGGAAATGGTTGGAGGATAAACCAGCATCAGTTTCTAGTTCATTGCCAAAACAAACAATTGCCAATCAACGTTGCCACCTCTAATCAATGGGGCCGCCCCCTGGCCGAATATTTCAGAGAATGCTGTCATATAGGTCCTATAGTAGTTACGCGAAATATACGAAATGTAACCAAGACTGAGAAAGCGCTAACTAAATGTTAGCGTTTACGTGTTAATTTAAGTTACGATGTATTTATCCTGAACAGTGCCCAGATTGAAACAAGAGCTTATAACCAGGTCTTATATTCACGGAAGAATAGAAAATCTCATAGAAAGGTAATTTCACCATCAACTGTAACAAAGTTTGATTAACTAGCCTAACACTCAGTAACACTGTAAACATTCCATCGCCTAGGCTAGCTATTACTACTAGTATAATGGGTGAACTGTTCGTTCGGTACACATATTTGGCAATAGTTATTAACTGATGACTCATCAGTGATGCACATAGTGATGCACAGCTCTGTTTAGGAGCTATATGAGAGCGCCCTCTGTTGAATGATGCACACGTGGCCCACAACTTAATTTTCATACATATTTCTGGCATGCCTTACAAATTAACTGGGAACCCCTGCTCCTAGCACATAGCGAGATATTTGTCTTGGGGGGTTCTGGGGGAGGGGTCTGAGGGTTTTCCCCTCCCCTTCAGCAGAAAAAAAATGCAATTCACAGGCCCGTAGATGCAAAACACGTAGGTGCAATATTTGTGAAAAAACAGCAGTCAAATTTCCACTGAACATTTTTTTTTTTTGCTACTCAATTTTTTTTTTGGTCACTTGGGTCATGGGGGGGTTTTAACCCCCCCCCCCCCCCCCCCCCC
>JAODFY010161399.1:0-10977 GCA_027580055.1 Paracaudina chilensis | reverse complement strand
ATGTACATAAAGCACCAGCCTTAGCTGTATTTTGCCGTATAAGCAAGAGCGCCCTCGCATTTAGCTTGCTTCAATCGGTTAAATGTGTGGGCATTACCACTGTCGGCGTTCTCCGTGTTCTATTTCTGTGGTGTTAGGCTAGTTAATCAAAATTTGTTACATTTGATGGATAAGATAAAGATAAGTTAAAGATATACGTATACTGTATATCTTTAACTTATCTATTAATATTATCACCAAAACGCCATCGATACCACTGATATATACCAAAAGCAAGATAGTTTCTGACATAATATATATAACGCCAAAAGGGACATAACGCTGATAAATGATGGCGTTCTAAATATGTCTTTACATCACATTTTGCATTATATCACTTCATAATTGGCCTTCCAAATACTACCCAACTTCATAACTGGCGTTCTAAATATGGCGTTGGGCTTTATAATTGACATAGAACTGATCTGAGACAATATTCAATGCAACGCATTATATGGTCCTATTTATACATTTGAACACAAAATATTGAAAGAAAACCAGAAAGCATGAAATAACGCCATTGAGAACGTCATGATATATCAAGTAGGACACTATATTCTATGTCCGTCTTAGCTTTCTATAGATGTAAGTTTCACATTTCAAAATTCTATAATTATCGAGAGACAAGCGGTACTTTGGTCGAGTACGTCCAAGTTAGGCCTACAGGTTAGTCCTTGAAGTCAAAAACATAATTTCCGATCAAATACAATCACAGTGAAAGTCCCATCGTAATGAGTTGGTGGTTGGATAACTGGTTATTTAAACTAATTTATATTTGCTCAACACATCCTGATGTGACGTATAACCCCTGGAAACCCTGGGTATATAGTAGAACAGTGACGAACCGCGCGTGGTACTTGGCGGATCTACTGCAGAAAACAGGTCAGCAACGGATTTTGTACGTTTTTTTTTTGTATTTCTATCCACAATTTCAAGAAAAAATCTTAATTCTAATTGTTAATAAAATTGAAGGCTTATGGATCATTAATGTACATATATGATGTGTGCATGCTGCCAGATGCCTAATTAACATATAATAATAATATTGATTATAATTATCAATGACAAAATGTATAACAGTTTTTACGATGTATTTGCTGTCCAAAACACGAGTAAACTAGTCATTTAAAAATAATAATAATAATAACAAACTACCCACCTACGCTATGGACATTTGCGAACCCCGGTACTCTCTGTTGTCAGTAAACTTACGACAGATGAAATAAAAAATCTGAAGAACCGAAAAAGTTCAAATTCACAAGTATATAAAAAAAAGATGACGTCATATATCGCAATAAATTTATGGATGGACAGTTATTGTAGTGAATACTATTGGCTATTGCGATGTTAGAGTACATCATACTTAATCAGAAAAGTCATATATTTGGTATGCTTCGTATATAAAAGTTACGTTCTAATAAATAATCTATACAAAAACATTATAACACGTTTGTTGTTCACCAAGTCCCGAACAACTTTGAAATTGTTATTATAGTTATATAGTTGTAAATTGGCAAAAACCCAGTATGAAACAAACCACTTTGTTGACAAGTCTAGAAATTTCTTAACTGTAATCGTTGAAAGATTATTATTTTGATGACTTATTTAATAAAAAAATGGATGCATCAATGGATCATTTAATAAAAACAATTAGCACTACGTATGACAAAAAAGTAAGTTCGTTACCAGTAGTTTATGTTTTTTTTTACTAATTTAATAAATTAGTAAAAAAATATATTATTATTTTCATGACTTTTAGGAAATGATTCATTTAATAAGAAAATTAGCACTGTGTATAACAAAAAATTCAGCTCGTAGTTGATGTTTTTTTACTAAATTAGCAAAAAAAAATTATTTTGATGACTTTTAGGAAATGATTCATTTAATAAAAAAAAATAGCACTGTGTATGACAAACAATTAAGCTCATAGTTGATGTTTTTTTTTTACTAATTTACTAAATAAATGCACACACTTAAAGCGACAGAGAAGATATTGCAGCTATAGGCCTGTAAAAATAATTTTAGCGGTTTTTAGCTTTACTGACGTATATAGTTGAGTCTTAGATAAATCAATAGGTTTTGTAGACCAGCCGTTTATATGCTGTGCTGTTGAACGGACATGTAAGGCAATCAAGATGATTGAGCCTTCGATCATAATTCCGAAGGGACCGTTTATTGATATATGAGCAAACAATTGTAGGGAACGTGAAGTTAAAATGATTCGAGGATAATTCAAGAGCAACACTCTTTTTGCCGATGAAATCCTGATGGACCAATCGATTTAAAAGCATTTTTAACTAACACTCTAATGAACGGAATGGTTCCGACTTCCTTAAATTATCTGGAGCGGGCGAGAAGATTCCTCGCAAGTTGGAGGTTGCTGTATAGAACATATATACAAGGAAACACAAAAAATCAAGACGAAGGTAGAGTGACGAGCTTGAAGTCAAGAAACGAGGCCAACGATGACATATAAACAAACAGATGTGAAGCTAAAAAGGAGTCTAAAATGACACTGAAAGGACTGAAAGTAAACAATAGCATACCAAGGACGAATCGTATATAATTGACTGCCTGAAAATCCGAATTTATACCTTTAATTAGCCTCCTAAATTGTACCACTAGGTATAATTTTGTCATTAAATGGCGGAGATGATGGCCTTTTGTAACACATTAAGGACTATTGTTTCAATCACATTTCCTTCTGTGCCATTATCTCATCGCCCGAAGGGGAAGATGACATATTGTAATTGATTTATTAGACCTATAAACGCTATTGCCTATCACCGTAGCAACGGTTGCTATGGAAATGGTCAGGGTTGGTGAGTAGCGGCCATCAAGAGGTACCCTCTGATGAAGTGTCTAAGGGTGCCAGGGGGTCCAGTAATGGGGTATACACCCAAAACACTGTCCGTGTGTGCACACATTTTTGTGTATGTGTGGCGTTATCTGTATCTTTGTATCCATACCATAATATGACTCTTACATCATTTTCTTATCACTATTCAATCTGTTAATCATATAGTGATAGGAGATAGATTTTTACTTGTACACTTTAAAAACACCCTGGTCAAATTTAACCAGGAGACTGGTCACCGGTTATCAAACGATTTCCTGGTTAAGAAAACGACATAATTATTCCTTGTTACATTTAACTGGAATTTGGTTAAATTGAAACATATCATGGTTAAATATAACCAGGAGAGAGTAATTTTGTAACCAGGAAAGCGTTGGATAACCGGTGACCAGTTTCCTGGTTAAATTAAACCATGGTGTTTTAAGAGTGTAGTTTTTACTTGTACATTATGTTAGTTTTCAGAAATAATATAGTAACAAATTGTTTTTTTTTATATAGATTTTTGGGAACATTTAATTTATGCAGGTTCGTCAAGTTTATTAGGATTATTAGAATTCTTCATAAAAATTTCAATTAAATTTTCAACCACGCTGTTTAAAGGGTGTAAATCCCCTAAATAACATGGTTATAATCATTATTATATTATAGTTGTGCACTTAACGGGAATAGTTCTGTTAGTAACACAATATAGTAAAGATGACTTTAACTGTGAACCATAGTATGACCACACACGTATACCATATTAGTTACTGTTATGCACATTCATCTTGTATTACTTGTACACCTCCCAGACAAATTGAGACAAAATATCACCTTTAAGGTAAATCTGAATTTTCTCCTTCTAAACATTTGTATATTTGCGATATTAAATTATTTTAAACTTATATTAATTACATTCCACTTGCTCTGTCACCTAATATACGAAAATAGACCGAGTGAGTTGGCAATCAAACAAGGCTCGCATCATGTCTACAGCTAGGTCTGATTTCTTCCGTATGGTTTATATGTTAGGCAAGATGATTATCTTCTTACAGATGTTTATGACAAATGTATGTACAGATGTATGGTCATCAGTTATGTTTTGCCCTTTGGGTGTGTAAGGGTGTAAAAAAGTGTCCCCCATTCTCACTAATTAAAAAAATGCAACCGTTATAGCTATGTGATATTTGAGCGATTTAACTAAACTAGTTTTATCATGTAATATATTGACACTGTAGTTCATAAAGATACACCATATTGGGTCGTCTTGGCACGTTCTGAGATCCGCCAAAGCACATCAACCAGCTTTGAAACGTTAACTGTCATGGGTTACTTCAATCTGATTTGTATTGCCCTCAGATCTATTTGCTTTGTATTTCACATGATTGGCTCGTTTCAATTGCATCTGGTACTAGTGATTCTCGTCGGTGGTCAACTGACCTGACAAAGAGCCGCAAGATTGTCTTCTCTTCCAGTAGGATATAACAATGAGAAAAAAAAACTAAGTGGAGTTAGTGTGTCGTTATGGTGTATATTAGTGTTGGCATATTGGTAAGTGGCAGCCATACCCGTAGTCACGGGGAGCGGCGCCCTCCCCCTCCCTCCACCTGGAATAAATGCCTCCTATAGAAAATTTTGGAGAAGAAAAATTACATTGAATTTTCATTTTATGAAATAAACTTTTAAAATATTGTGACCTCTAAAAAATCCCCCCCCCCCCATTCGATACATTACCTTACTAGGGGGCTGAGGGAAAATTACATTCGCAATTTGCCCAGCAAAAGATCACAATTACCAAGCTAAAAATACTTTCGTAATGTTTTCTTCTAGAAAACTAATCGTATAGCGCGACGGTAGGCTTAACAGTAAAATGAAAAATTGCTACTTCACAACATCCGATCGGTCTTTGTAATACATGATATCATCATAGCCGAAAGTCTTTTCCCTGAAATGTAACTTAAGGGAAACGTCTAAAAACGAGGTCAGTAAGAAGTGTTATCTTTCCGACTTTATTACTATGCAAAGTGCCAATTATCAAGTAATACAGATTATAAGATTTGATTACATATTTATTTGTTGAAGGTCTAAGCAAGATGGCGTTCTGTACTCTACTAAACTGGATTAAGGTAGCATCCGTTGATCCAACTTCAGGGACATGTCGTAAGGGTATATGTATTGCTATACCTCGCAATTTTTTCTATTTTTTTTACCAAAACAGAATAATCGGTGGTTATTTATAGTGAGTAATGAGTAATGAGTAATGAGTAAATGAGTAATGAGTAAAATATATGTAATGTTTGTCAAGCAGGTGTCGCGTATAACGTTGAATAATTTGGCTTTAATACTCTTTTAATACTTAAAAGAAGAAATAATTGTGAATTTACTCTTGCTTTTTTGTATAGACTATTGTTGCTGATATATAACACTTCTATAACACTTAATTGTTAAGGTATAGGCCTACTTTAGATTGACTTTATTTTGGGAAAAAAATAATAATAATACGCGGTCACCCGGACTTATGCATTAACAGAAGAGAAAACTGAAAACAGAAATTAATGGGCGTTTAAGAGCGGCAAATAACAGCCAGCACGAGTTTGGAAACTAGAAAGATTGACTTAGTAGGAAACGACTTCAGATGTCTGATGTCATTTGGAGGAATTAATAAAAAAAAAATCCATACACAGACCTGTAGTGACTAAGAAAAGTTCGCTGCTTCTAGCCTGAGATGCCAATACCACGGGAAATATATATGAAAATACGTACTTAATTGTACACCTCTCATTAAAACTTAGACCACATATCATATTAAACGGAATGCATTAATCCAACTCGACGACATACGATGGGTATCTAAACTCGTTGGTTATTTTAACCCATTGCGTCACATACCACATTGTTATCGGGGCAGAGTCCTCGAGTAGCGGCCTATGCTATATTTTATTAATGACGTCATTGGGCGACAGATCACTTTTAAAGCCAATGGAAAACATAACGCGCAGCTGCTCCCGAGCAGAAGGTTCTCTCGCTACCCAAAGGCGTTGGTACTCAAGTGTCATTTATAGTTCATCGCCACGCACAAGTATTACCATGTTAGTATATAGTGTTCGTAAGGCTCTCAAACTTACGTGGGATACGTCTCTTGTCAGACCCGTTTAATTTTAATAGTCATATTCGTACTCGAACATCCATCTTCAAGTAGGTGAGGCATTCGTAAACCGTATCGTGTTACACCCGATAGACATGAAGGTAGGACGGTTGAAGTAATCGTTAAATATTAACGATATAACCGTCACGTAATAACTCTGAACTCAACGTGTCATATCATGGTCCTGCCAGCGGCAAAGTTTGGCGGGCTTTAAAGTGGCATCCTACAGTTTGACAAGTTTTGAAAGTCACGCTGTTAATTAAACGGATAAACAAACCGAACAGGTAAACTTGTATATAATTTATATGAAAGAGGATAAGAAGATACACAGGACACTGCAATCATCATCCAAATAAAGCAGACACAAGCCCAACAGATGATCTTAGCTTATCTGAAAGAGGATTAAAAGAGAACAGGACACTGAAATCAGCGTCCAAATATCGTTTCCAATTCTAAAGTTATCACTGTTTTAAAATGTAAAACTTATAGTGACGCGGACACATCCATTTTGTTATAAACGAAAAATGAATTTTATTGAAAAAGGAAAAGGAAATTGGTGTAAGTCTATTATGACGTCACACATGCGTATCTGTATCTGTATGCGCATTTGTATCCGGTGATAATCTCCCAGAAACAAATGACAAAATTATTAAAATAATTTCACTGTTTGAAAGGTAATTTGGATCACTGTTTAGAAGGTTATTTGGATCATTGTCCAAAAGGTTATTTGGATCACTGTTTAAAAGGTTATTTGGATCATTGTCTAAAATTGGTGTAAGTCTATTATGACGTCTATTATGACGTCACACATGCCAATAAGAGTAATTATCCCTTTGTATCTCTTTATTTTATTATCCGTATTTACAATTATGTAAAAATAAAATATTTTAAATAATTTTGTCATTTTTTTCTGGAGGATTACCACCGGATACAAATGATATCAATGTTGACGAAATAAATGTCCCATAGAATAGAACATACGGGAAAAAAAATGTGCACTCCTGGAAGCCATGTGATGTCATTGTAGACTTACTTCAAGTCAATTACTAACAAAATGGAAAACCTTTATATCATTTGTATCCGGTGATGATCTCCTAGAAACAAATGACAAAATAATTAAAATAATTTCACTGTTTAAAAGGTAATTTGGATCACTGTTTAGAATGTTATTTGGATCATTGTCTAAAAGGTTATTTGGATCCCTGTTTAAAAGGTTATTTGGATCACTGTTTAAAAGTTTATTTGGATCACTGTTTAAAAGGTTATTTGAATCACTGTTTAAAAGGTTATTTGGATCACTGTTTAGAATGTTATTTGGATCATTGTCTAAAAGGTTATTTGGATCACTGTTTTAAGGTTATTTGGATCACTGTTTAAAAGTTTATTTGGATCACTGTTTAAAAGGTTATTTGGATCACTGTTTAAAAGGTCATTTGGATCACTGTTTGAAAGGTTATTTGGATCACTGTTTGAAAGGGTATTTGGATCACTGTTTAAAAGGTTATTTGGATCACTGTTTAAAAGGTTATTTGGATCACTGTTTAAAGAGTATTTGGAACACTGTTTGAAAGGTTATTTGGATCACTGTTTAAAAGGGTATTTGGATCACTGTTCAAAAGGTTATTTGGATCACTGTTTAAAAGGTTATTTGGATCACTGTTTAAAAGGGTATTTGGATCACTGTTTAAACGGGTATTTGGATCACTGTTTAAAAGGGTATTTGGAACACTGTTTAAAAGGTTATTAATTCTGATTCGCAGTGTGTTTAGCAAATTGAGATTGGAGATTGTTAATGAAGAATAAACATTAAATGCGCATGGCTGTGTGTGTTGAACACACGCACTTGAACACACGTGTTGAACACACGAACAATCGGCCTAAAGTTATAGTGCTTTAATTAAAAATGATTGTTGTTTTAATTTTAAAATGTCGCGATTTCAGTGTTTTAGGAATTAGGAATTTATTTCTCAAAGAAGATTAATTTTGATATATGGTCATGATATGGTCATGATGTTTTGTTGGTAAATGTCACCCCTCCATGTACGCGTGAAGACAAAACCACAAACTGGCAGGTAATGTCGTTTTACTGATCCTTGTTCCCCGCCTAAGTGAATATTACTTTGAGGCTTGGGATGTAAATGGGTGATAGAATAGCATGGACCATTTTTAGTGTGGTAGTTGATCGGTCGATTTTACGTCATTATTGCGTCATTTTCAGAATGACCTTTGAGCCCCCCCCATCCGGAAAAGAACATCAACCCCCCTAAATTTATAGTTTTATGGAAGCCCTTTGTCTTAGCTACATTTTGATGTATAAGGGCAATGCTGTAGGGTGTAAGATGGCTGAGCTGAGTTTTTTTTCAAATTTGCCGCTCTTTTGTTGTCAGATCTGACAACAGATGCTGAAAATTAAGTCTCATATATTAATGAGGGAAGTGTTTGATGTTATATCCTTGAAATAACAATATTGTTGCATGTATATATAGTACACTCGATTCCCTACATACTTCGTACATACAGAAATGTATATTGGACTTTGTGAAGGATCGAAAACATACGTTATTTGTTCATCCAACAGGCGACGGCACGGCTTCGAATTTCTGGGAACGGCGTCGATCGCAGATGCTCTACGGGAAAAACCCGGACGGCCCGCCGTACTTCACCGCTGATCTCATTCGCGCCATACAGCCGAACGCGCGCATCATCGTTATCGTGCGGGAGCCGACCGCGCGGATATACTCCGAGTACCTCGACCTCGACGCCTTTTGGCCCCTATTTAAGAGCCCCGAGGATTTCCACGTCCGGATCGAGGGTGTCATCGGTCACTTCAACAAATGCCTTGAAACCAGACATGTGGCTGGATGCGCCAGTAACTACTATCAGCCAGTGAGTAAGGGGGTACTTTCTGTTCATGTACATTTGTCTCTACCTTCTAAGATCACACAATAACGCAAATCGATCCTGGGGCAAAACAGCCTTTTTGATTCCTTGCCTTGGCCGCGCAAGGAATCTATGCGATAACGTTGGCGTGTGTATGTGTGGGTATGTGTGTGGGTGACGCCAAACTTGTAACCACGTTATCTCAGCAGTCCCAAGTTGGATTAAATTCTTACTTAGTACATATGTTACCCATATTGAGTAGATGATCCCTATTGATTTTGAAAGAGGTCAAAGGGCATGTGTGTGACGCCGAGCTTGTAACTACATTATCTCAGCAGTCCCAAGTTAGATTTATATCTTACTTGGTATATATACATGTTACCCATATTGAAGAGATGATACCTATTGATTTTGAAAGAAGTCAAAGGTCATATGAAGTCAATAGGGGTCAAATATTGAAAACCTTGTAACCACGTCATCTCCGCGGTCCCAAGTTAGATTAATATCTTACTTGGTACATACCCATATTGAGGAGATGATACCTATTGATTTTTTGATTTTGATACCCATATGAGGTCAATAAGGGTCCAACATTGAAAATCTTTTAACCAGGTTATCTCAGCAGTCCCAAGTTGGATTAATATCTTTCTTTGAGCATATTATACCCATACTGAGTAGATGATCCCCATTGAGTTCAAAGGTCATATGAGTTCAACAGCGGTCAAACACTGAAAACCCTGTAACCAGGCTAACTCAAGTAGATCACCCATATTGAGTAGTTGAACCCTATTGATTTCATAGGAAGTCAAAGGTCATTTAATATCAACACGGGTCAATTGCTTTTTAATCAGGCTACCTATATAGGGGAAACTTGGATGAAACTTATAGTTGGTATGTAGGTCGCCCATATTGATTAGATGAAACCTATTAATTGTATGAGAGGTCAAAGGTCAATTGAGGTCAACATGGCTCAATTTCCGAAACCTAGTAATCGGGCTGACCCTATAGGGGAACTCATAGTTGGTAACTTAGTATGTAGATCACCCATATTGAGTAGATGAACCCTATTGATTTCATAGAAGTCAAAGTTCAATTGAGGTCAACACAGGTCAATTGCTGAAAAACACTCTATAGGGAAAATTTGGATGAAACTCATAGTTAGTATGTAGGTCACTCATGTATCATTAATATATGTAGCTTTCTTACAGTATGGCAATATAATCTTGACAGGAAGGATTTAAATGTTTCTTAATCATCACAATTTTAAGTTTGAGACAGCAAGGAATCACAAAACCTCTTGGTTTTCTTGTTTCTATTATCACCAGCTTCTCTGGGGGACAGCCTATACCAGAACATGTAAAACACACTACATAACTTGCATTCGTTAAACGTCCTCTCAATATCCGATGAATATTGTACTGTTGCACTGTTTTTTGTTGTGTTTTTGTCGCTGCGCCACGTGCGGCAAATTTTTAACGGATATCGCAGCATTATAAATGTATATCATTATTATTCAGTGCCGGATTTAGCCCCCCAACTCATTTAGGGGTTTCCATTTGGGTGTCCAAAAAAATGGAGGCAAAAAAAAAAAAACGTAAAAACAAAAACAAAAAATTTACATGCTAATTGTGACAATAGTCAATTTCCAGAACATGAGATTTCAAAATTGAAAATGTTTAGATGCAACTTACAAGGCCTGGGAAGTGCCATTTCCAGCGATCTGGGAAGCATTTTCTGCCAAAATTTTCTTCCACACTACGTGCCAACATATGGTGGCGCTCCGCTTAGATAGTGGGCCTAATCGTGAAAGGGCCCCAAAACTATTCTGGCCCCGGGCCCCCCACAAGCTAAATCCGGCCCTGGCTATATTATTATTACCAGCGTATAGCCAATTCAGCAGCGCGCTCTCTTATTTTTTATATTATATTTTCTGAAATTATCCATATCAAGTTTAGGACACCTACAAGCCAGATCGCTTTTCTGTAATGTGTGGGCACACCATCTCAGGCAATACAGCATGAAAATTAATAAAAAATTAATTGGAGGGAAACATTTTCTATTCTAACCAAAAACGCTC
>JAODFY010161288.1:0-10977 GCA_027580055.1 Paracaudina chilensis | reverse complement strand
CTTATAATATTGAGAGGGATTAGAGCTAGAGAACAGCAACATTATACGGTAGTTGAAGAATAAACAACGGTCAAAAAAAATTCCGTTTCCTAAGCCCATTTTCTCTCCTCCATGCACTTTTTAAAATCCCCCGACTGAGTGATTTTCCCCCGACTGACCACAAAGTGGGGCTTGGAGCCCCCCCCCCCTGTGCACGCCACTGTCACGTAGCATACCTGATCTCCATAGCAAACATCGTAAGCAGACGCTACACAGTCTGTGCGTTATTTATTGTACGTGTACATGCACCCTACAGTGTATTACAGTATTACTGTATACAAGTACAACCACAATACCGATGTACACCACACTATGCTAATATAATCTGAGTGAGTGGCAACTTGCTATATAGGCCAGTGGTTCTCAACCGAGGGCTTCAAGACCAAATGCGGTAGTTGAGCCCTCTGGGTGCGGCCTCAGAAGTCTTGAATTTTCATATACGATTTGGATAAATAATCTCACCCATTGTTTTTCGTTTCATAGCAAAATTTTTATTTTTTTTATTTATGCCACCAAATATTGATATGATGTCCCCCCCCCACCAGAAATATTGGGGGGAACATGTCCCCTCGCTCCCCCCCCCCGGGATCGCCGCCCATGAGTGCCTCCCCTGCTCAAAAAATTCTGGCTACGCCACTGCACTCTTCAAATCTGCAAACGTTCGGCAACTATCTATAGGCAATTTAAAGCCCTCAGAAGTGTCAATTTGACCGGCCTAGGAGTACATAAGAGTAGTAAAACTTCAATGCTTCGCGCAAACCGATGGTGGCACGGAGCGTGGAATCCCCCAATTGTACTGTATGACAAGCACTCGTCGAAAACTGAACCAATTTGCTTCATTCTTTGATTATTTCATCGTTCTAGTTATGGGGTATAGTGTTTGTAAAATTTCATGTTAGCAGGATAAGCCATTTTGTTCGAGTGAGCTTTGAAAATATCCTTGTGCATTGCTCGTATTGTGCGTGTCTGTGTTTTTATATCCGGTGACCTCTGACATCATGTCATTATAATATAATTATAATTACATTAACTCTAACCCTGAACTGACTTCACACACGAAGAACATACCTTACAATGCCGTGAAAAACGAACATACATAAGAAATACATAAATAAATTTAGCAGAAATAGTCACAACTAAAAAGGATGGCGCTCTACATGAGATCGGATTAGCTCAGTCGGTAGAGCTCCGGACTTGAGAGCGAAAGGTGTGAGTGTGATCCCCTCCGAACTGATCAGCTTTTCCGGCCTGCCATTGGGCCAGACGCCTTATCTCCATTGCTTTGCCAACCCAGACGATACTTGAGCACCGGTGAAGATCCTGAACACACCCTGCGCCGAAATGGCTGCAACTTACGCTCCGGGATTGTCGGACAGCGTGCCTGGTTCCCATGATTTATAAAGCGCTCTGAGCACTTCGCTGGAATTTCGCCCGCTCCGTGCCAACCGATAGTGACGCTACGCTTACTTTTCCGCGAAATGTGCCCCCCTCCTTTTCTCAAACTCTAGACCTGCGCCTGCGGAGCTCTACTGACTGAGCTAATCCGCTATTATTACATAAGTTATCTCTAGAAAAGCTACTACTGTCTGTGTAAAGAGCAGCAGACATGGCGGATGGGGTAAAATATCCTGCCGAAGGGAGGATATATTACAGAAAATGTCCTGACAGTCCCACGTGCATGAGGATTCGAAATTTCGAACGTCACGATGAACTTGTCTTCCAATTGAATTATTCGCCACTAGAATTGTATTGTAGCGCTGGTGAGAGCATGGGCGTAGCCACTCTAGTAACATATTACTCCTTCATTCAATCAAATAGATGGCGCTATTTTCATATTAGGGTGCGATTTCTTGTTCGCTTTCAGATGAAACCTAAACAAAAGAATTTGGACACAGGGTTTTGAGATACGATTTTTCTAGGTAATAAAACAGGGTCAATTTTGGCCGAAATTTGTAAATTTTGAGGTCATGACATAGACAGATGTATTCTTGAGCTCAGAATCTGTTTTACAATATGTTAGGCAATGGTAGTAAGATATAGGAGTAAATAAAAAAAGGACGATGCTAGATTTTCCCGATAACCTCAAATAACCCCAGACTTGTCGGCGCCGTGAAACATCATATGAAAGGTCTTTCCGTCCTCTATCAATTCACATGTCTGTTGGGGGTTGCTGTCTCATTTTGTATGTGTTTAATAAAAATTGTTCCAAAGCGTATAAAATTTACACCATTGGTTAGAGGAGTCGATATCTTGGTGAATGCAGCCCTAGATTGGACTTACATCCTGGTTGGTCTCTGGCAGAAGGTTTTGTTTTCGCCAGTAAGCCTTGAGTGCGAAAACATCTACGAGGCCTTTGGTCTTCGTGCGTCTAACTGGATTCTGGCTCAAGAGTAACTGGAGACATATTGATATCAGTATGCTCCCGGGGTAGGAGTTTTTTGTGATCATCCGGTTTGCATCATCCGTGTTGCGCAAGAATTGTGCATACATTGCTGCAGTGAAATTTCACTGCGGTCGCTAGGTCATCGACAACTGGAGGAGTAATCGGTGTCGTTAGCGAGATTCTTAGACAAGAAGAGGACCGCTGAAGTTTGAAATCTGATTGGGCATCGTTCCCTAAGATTCAGTTAAATTTTCTATTGTACCGGTACTAAGTTAATTCTAGTGTTATCTTAGTCAAGAGTTGTTCCTGCATTGAACCTACCCGTACTTATCATTGATCAACTGGCCAATAGTCTGAAATATATAGATAACCGTAACTTTCTTGCTTTTTTACTGCTTATTGTGCAATTTGGAAAAGGCGATTTCCGTACTAATAAATTGAGTGAAATATTATATTTAATTAGCTTTACAAACTGTCAAATTTTGTAATAAGAACACCTTCATACATGTTACTTACATCATTGGATTTTTTTAATTAAGTGATCCAAATCACTTAAAATGTACTACTACTTGCTAGGCCTAGTGCTAACGTTAGGCCTAACAGTAACACTAACACATATGTTCAAAACATTGGCATCAGTATCCATTAACACATTTGTGTAAACCTTTGTGTTACTAGGTCAACGTTCATTTATCTTTAAGTTAAAGGTTGTATTATTGAGTAGCATTATCGTTAATAAATTTGATACCTAATTATGCTCATATTGAATATATATGACTTCGGAAGAAATCACGACAAATAAATCGACTTGATTAACTAATCGACTGTTTCTGTAATAATTTAGAACAAATGCCCTGAAGATATTTTGTACGTCGACCAGGTGTTAGACTAAACCCTTTAAAATACCATGCACTTCAAGGTCTCCCTACCCCATCCAATAAGAAATCTCCAGAAAGAATCTTAGGTCTGTCCGGTTGGTTTTCTAAATTTATTCCAGAATTTTCCAAAATTGTAGAACCTCTAAGTAAACTGGTGAAACATATGTGAGGAAGCTGTTAGGAAGCTAGGAAGCTAGAGTCTGTTGCTTTGACAATCTCAGACTGTAGTGAATCATTTGTTGTACACACTGATGCCAATGCATCTAGTGCTAGTGCTGATGCAGTTGTTGATGCAGAATGGTATGGTAGGTGAACCCCAAATTGTTACATTTAACGCAATGGGAAATACTTTGACATTTCTGGAAAAGGGTGAAAAAGGTACCAAATCCGGGTTTTAGGGTGTGTTTCCATTTTCCAGACCCGGTAATTTCTTCTAGGCCGTTAAAACCACCAGTCGGACAACAAATGTTAGCCACTGAATTAGAATGTCTTGCAGCGGCGTTAAAAGATGGCAGTGATTTTAGAAGGCTTTCATACCATGCACTGTCCATAATGACCACCAGGTATTAGATTGTTGAGGAACAAAGCCTTGGGAAAAAACTATGCGATGTGCACCTCAGGAGTATGACTATACTGTACAGTATAGACATGGAAGTCAGAACCTTATTCCATATGCATTATGTAGGGTTCATGTTACTGGTATTAATAGTATAGCTCTTGATGGATACGATTTGGCACGACTGTAAATTTTTATGGAATGATGTACAGTAGGCAGATAATATGGATGAGTTTATCTATGATCGGTGTGTAACAGTTGTCAATCAAACCCAATAAAGAATTAGGACATGAGAATTTATGCGTGCTGCCTGATGTTACCCAATTGAAATTATTGTAGCCGTGTTGAGGGGATATATTATTGGCAAAGATAATAACTAAATTGGGAAATAAAGAATAAGTGACATTAGTAGGCGATATTTTGTGAACATGAGCTGTGATATTTCAGAGATGTGACCAAAGGCGAAAAGAAAATTGTAGTACTAAACAAAGTGATAATTCATGAGGTAATATCTCATTATCATTGTATTCCAACTTGTCCTCTTATATGGGTAGGACATACTGTAGCAAGAATTTCGATAAAGTTCTTCTGGAAGAGTTCAGAAGAGATGTCGAGAGATTTAGTAAACGATGCAGTGTTTGCTAATTGGCCAAACATAGATATCAAGCACAAGCGGGTTTTTACCGGGTTAACCTTGTTCGATGTTTTTGTTTCTTTTTAGCGTCAGACCATATAGAATGGGACAGATATTAGTGTTTGTTTTGAATTCGATAAAGCATGATTCAACAGGATTTACTACTACAGAGCTCTTATATCATCGTAAATTACAAAGACCGGGGAGTGGCTAGGTGGGTCATGGGCTATAAGCTATAATATTCATGACGTGTTTGTGGTAGCAAGAGAGAAAAGCTAAATAAAGCATATATCAGCGGATGTCAATGGGTGTTGTTAAGATAGGAGATAAGGTCCTCGGTTAAGTTGGCACTCAAACGTGGCCCCTGTTAATGCGGAATGGTACCGAAGAGCGTGTCACCCACATTGAACAGTGGTCATGTAGGGTAATTGCGATGTCGTAATTGTATGTCTTATTGCATGATATGCATACCTAATTATATTACGTACTCTTGTACCATTCATTGTTATCGTACTGTAGCATACATCATTGTTGGGAACTGGTTCTCAGCACCCATATTGTACTGGGTGTATACAGTAAACTTGATTGAAATAAAGTCAGTAGAACCCAGATCCATCGCTGTGTCAAGTCCTTTTATTATGTCATGACTCGTGTGAACTTTTATTATGCGAACAGTTCCTAGAGGCATGTGTCCTACTGAACATCTATACAAGTTATCATAGAATATGTTGATCATTACATTGTTGTTCATGGTGGATGGTATCCTAACACGAACAATGGAAAATTTGGAAAGGAGTAGAATTGTAACCGTGGTGGACATGTTCAGAGAGGAAGTTCTACAGGAAGGAACGACACAGCTGGAAGACGATATGGATATCAACAGCTGAATGCAGACAGAGGGCGCAGGTCGTCAGGATACAGTACAGGTAATGAGGGTAGTCGTCAAAGAGGCAAATGGTCAAATCAGCGAGATGGAGTGTACGGGCTGGGATAGAGGTAGCTTCAGGGTAATCTACATTATTTAAATTTCCAGACCATTTCGCCCAAAACTGCCTCAATCGGCCGGTCTTGCTTGCCATTGTAACCTCTTTGAGTATTGAAGTAGTTCTGTCACCTAATACGTCGGTACGCGATTGTGAACTAGTTGGACGGTGCAAGTCCAGTCAGTACTACACTTGGGTTGAATTGTAGAGCATCGAGGGTAGATCCAGAAGAGCGTGCATGCCGATTGGTCACCACTAAATGTGTTTGTGACACTGACCACGACGAAAATTATGTACAAATATACAGAAGGTACAAAGACTTTATGGGGTCGACGCCCGTTGGCTTCAGCTGCTTGTGGCGAGCCCCGTACGTTATCTACAATTAGAGTAAAGTTAGGCGATCAGGATGTCGAGGTACTGTGAAATACATGTTGTGAGGGTATCGTGGTGAATACAGAATTTGTTAGGAAGATAAATTTAAATGTCAGGTAATGGGATGTTTAGTACTGGACAAACTACTTATATATTTCCGCATAGCTCGTATCGACATAATTACCCCATATTTGGCGAGGCATGTACGTGAAAGACGTGTCCAGTCAGTGATTTATTATAGGTGGTGTCAATCACACGAATAATCCAGGTAAGATAGATGTGGTTTGATGAAAATCCCTTACCACTTCCAGTTTCGTAGCCGGTATAATTAAGGCAGTCAAAAGGCCCATAAACACCACTGAACGTGATACGTACTCAGGACGAGATCGTAAATCACGAATCGTTAGATAAAGTCCTTGGAGAAAATCAGGATCTTTTCTAAGTTTGGTGAGGTAAAAAGCTGGTAATAGGCAAACAGGGATCATTGTGCATGAGTTTACATCTCCACAAGTCAACTTTGGTGCAACAGGCTCATCCGTCGTTTACGAGTACAGTAAACATAGGATAAAGTATTGTAAAATTGTACTTGGTCAGACATACATGCTGACGTTCCACGGTATTGCCATTCATGTGATACCTCGTTATGCAGAGGCGATCCCGTTGAATCCAGTCGCACGGACTCGCTAATCTCTTTAGCTCAACCACGTATGCACTAACTGATTCGTTTTCAAGCTGGTCACGCTTGTAATATTTATAACGTTCCGCTATTATCAACGGTTTGGGCGAATAATGTTCGCTGAGAATGTTCTTTAACTCCGAAATGCTCTTTCCGCTTGGTGTTGCGGGAAACACAAGTGATTTAAGCAGCCCGTATGCCCTAGGCCCTATCACGGTTAAGAACACTGCAACATGTTTATCAGCGCCTATACTATTGGCAATGAAGTATTGGTCAAGTCTTTCGGTGTACGAAGCGAAATCTTCTTTTCCTTCAAGGAACTCACCCACTTGTCCAATTGAGGCCATCGCGGTACCGCTGTAATCAGTGATTTTTTACGGTAACGATTATGTTTTCCCTCCAACGATCATCCCATCCTCGTCGCCAAAACTGTCATATATTTGGGAAGCAGAAAGGACTCGAAAACACAGAAGATGGCGTAACTCCAAAGCGTGGCTTTATTCGTAACAGGTAACAGAGGTATAAATCCTGGTGGGTAAAGAGCCATAAACTATATAAACCCCAAAATCATATATAACAGTTCCATTTAACAGATAACAACATGTTTTCAATTTCTCTACCGACTGTTTATAAAAATTCCAATGGCTAAGAAAAAAAAGTAGGTTAGTTCAGTGGCACCGCTAGACATTTAAAAGTGGGGGAAGAAGGCGCACAGCATATCAGCGGATGGGGGGGGGGGGCAGCAAATATACCGAATGTCACTTGGGGACACCGATGGCGTCGCCAGACATTTCAAAGTAGGAGGGCACTATGGGGCACAACATTTCAGCGGCAATCTCATTGGAGGGGGGTGGGCAAAACAACACCCCTGCGACGCCGCTGGTTTAGTTTATGTCGATATATAAAGGTGCCTATAAGTAAACAAAATATAAGCAGTCTGCGACGAATTTTGCCTTCAGTTCAATTCTCCCGTTGTTAACCCATGGCTCGACCGTCATCTTTCATGATGAACCAATGTGTGTTCTTGTTGCCAATGTCAAACAAGTCTGAACCAATTGCATTAATATGGGGCATCAAAATCGGGTGCGATGTTGCGGTTTTAACGTACGCGGACTATCTGTCTATCTATATATGTATATCTCTAGCTGTCTATCTAACCGACTGTCTCTCTGTTTGTCTGTGTGTATATCTATATATTTATCCATCAATCAATCCATCCATTAATGTTCAAACGCCGAGTGATCTATATTCGTACGATGGAAATAGGAAACAATTATGGTGGGCTAATATAGGGCCTCGATCTTTATAGCCTTGGAGAATCTTAGGTCAAATGTCATCGAGGGGGTCATTACAGGTAATTTTCCTCCTACAGATTGTACTTTAATGAAAGTTGGTCATAATGATCCTTTGATCACACGCCATGTACGATTCACTAATACTACACGCTTTCTCCTCATGCACACTGCAGTGGGTATAATCATGTAATGCAGGTCAAGGGGTCATTATAGGGCATTATATGAAAACGCTTAAAAGCCGTTTCGTCCTACAGATTTTGAACTTTTTCTAACCTTGTTTTTGGGGGGTAGTGCTACTTTCGGGGTAATCATGGATTTCAGGTCAAAGGACATTTTAAGGTCATCAAATGACATTATATTAAAACACTGAAATGGGTCTCCTTATGATTGTGCTCTTTGGTCATAAAGATCCTTGTGCAATGTTACTTTGGGTTGAACTTGTATCTATAGCAAACTAAGCCAACTATATTAAGTATGTATACATTAATAAAACTAAATCAGGCACAACGCATCTGGAAATAATTTGTACAATCTGGAAGTGAGAGCCCGAATTTATCCGATATTCGGCCGTTCCCAGATTTAACAAGGTATTTATTCCGCTATTAATGACGCAACGAAAAAACGGGCGTATTATGAGCTCGAATATGCGAGTAGCCGTCTCATCTTGGAGCTGCGCGGGGTCATATGCATATCTAATATAGTACAGCTGCTGACGCCGTCGCATCTCGGTAAAAAATGGACCGACTAGGGTACATGCCATACATACATGTATGGTCTAATTGGTCAACATTGGTCCATAACTATCGGAGAAAAGAGGCATTTTGGTTAATGCCAACTAAATTACCTAAATTACATAATTCCCCCATCCAATTCAATGAACAATGTGGCCAGCTTCAGGCAAATTTCATTACCACCCATTGGAGCCTGTACGAGAAACATTTTGCACAAGTGTGGAAAGACAAAGTACAGGAGAGAATGCTAGACGGAGCACTATCACGTATATAGGCTTAACTAGTTTCGCTGTTTTGTGGCAAAGACAGAAAACAAGGAGAGACACAAACTTTTGGGGCCATTTATGCATTGTCAAGTCGGCAAATCTAAACTCCTTAGTCGGCAACAATTATCGCACACTCCCTGCAAAAGCTACGCCCCATGGTGGCAGAGAAAAAGAATCTCGTTTGATTTTGTAATATCAATATCTCATTCTAGTTAATGAAACGTACAAATCCCTTTCAATTTGTACCCTCGGCTGCAGCAATGCGACATGCTGTTATATATTCTTCAGAATTTGTCCTTGTAGATGTTATTCCCTATATGTCTAGCTGTCACTTTTGTTGCGGATTTTCCCTCCTCGTGTGAATTTTAAAAAATATATCAGGCATAATATAATCATAATAATAATAGATTTTGTGACAAAATTGCGTATCCATGTGTGCTGTTTAATATATCACTGCTGCATGCGCGTCAAACCAACGAGGACGTGTATTAAAGTTACCTTCTGATTTTGAGTGCGATGTTTTAATCATTCCGTCAATAGTTTGTTACGAAAAAACAACAACTGTATTTATATAAGCGGAGAAAAACGTGTTGTTGGCGACAAATTATAATTATTATATAACCGTGGTGATATCATTTCATAACACATTCATAAAACCTTACGTCATTTCTCAGCCTTCTGATTGGCTGAGGGGTCATTTGGTTTCGAATGCAGTACAGAGGACCGGCCAGCAAGCCAGCCAAGGTACCTTAAGGAGAATTGAACATGAACAAGCCATTTTACAAAAGTAGTATACGATGGCACATAGCTCATTTATAAAATGAACGTTGCTAGGCTTAAGCCTAATTTATTTTATACCGTTGGGTTTTCTCATATAGGCCTATGCCTGATAAAAAGTGTTTTCCATAATTGCTGTACCAAAAATATGGCAAAATAAATTAAAGGAACCCCAAAGCAATAGAGTGGTCGCCTTTGAAACCATTGTGGGCGTAATATAAAGCATGTTATCGTAGTAACGTATTTTCTATGTTATCTATCCTAATAATAACGTTTGTAACGATGTAGGGCTAGGCTATATATTGACGTAGGAATAGAACTAGACTAGAAGTAAATATTGTCCGAGTGAGACTAGGCAGCGTAAACTTACCAAAAATGTGTTCGTCTTCCAGAAAAATCAGTTTTTTAAAAAAGGAAAAAAAGAGAAGGCAGCGGTCCCTCGGCTGCGCCTCGGGCCCGCTTTACCTTCCTATATGGCGTCATCCTGGTTTTCATTCTGCAATAGAAACCCGCGCATCTGGTCATTATACCCTAATTATAAGACATATTGCGGGACGTTGGTTGACGTTCTCTTCTGAAATTGGCAAAAATGGTGTGGGCATGCGCAGTGCGGTGTGGTGTAACGTCTGCTGTATGATTTAACTGGTTATAAACGCAAGCCGGGTTCGCTTGACAACGTATAAGCCAAACGGTTTGGACAAGCCAGCTGCTTGAAGAGGCAGACGGCGGACTAGCATTCAAAGCCTTGTGTACCTTATAATGTTTACGATCTTCGAGTAGGTCGGCGAACCAATTTGGCTGATGGCTATTGATTGATTGATTGATTGATAACACATTTTAAAAATCAACCAAGGACATGATATATATGTTTGCATAAATCAAGATATGCCTAATTCTTTTCAAGAAAAATTTGCTACCCGACTTCCTCGAGCATCTCGACTGTCTCGAGAAGTAATATCATGCATTATATAATCTTGAGGATTGTGTGAAGCTTTATATTGATTGGCAGCTTTCACTTCTCTAGTTTAACGTTGACTTTTAGGAACAAGAATGTTTAATTATTTGGTTTTTGATATTTTGTTATTTTTAGTTATTTAATTTCATCTTGTCTCACACCAGCCATCTTCACGAGTATTGTTGCGTTATAGAGTACCCGGTAACAATTGCCAATAGGCCGATCACAAATAACCTTATAAAATGGTGCTCATCGGCCCAAAGTTAGGATTGATATCTGAGATTCAACAAAGGTAGTGGCGTAACCCCTATGGGCTTGAGCAGCAGGTTGTAATTGATAGAAAACAAATTAAATTTTAGGACTTGGTATATATACATACCATGAAGAATCGGTTAGTTTTGTTAGGCAAGCAAAACCCCAGCGCCATCCCCC
>JAODFY010161177.1:0-10979 GCA_027580055.1 Paracaudina chilensis | reverse complement strand
CGGTATGATCTTTGGCAAGCGTTCACACTGGTTCTTGATCCCTGTGCAGTATGATCTTTGGCAAGCGTTCACACTGGCTCTCGATCCCTGTGCGATATGATCTTTGCATTCTCAAGTGTGAACAAGGCCTTTATATAGTTGACGAGTTGAACAGTCGATGCCTTCCACTCAACGCTGACCTCACACCTGTTCTCCAGTGTGGACGCGACCAGGATCAATGTAACTATATCCCTTAGGCCTAAGTGGACGAGCTCAGGCTACACTGATGAATTGAGTTGCGGTGTTATGGCATGTTTAGAGGATTTATTCCTTATTATAAGAAAAATTCAAATATTTTTTGTATACAGTATATGTTAGATTTATATCCGTTTTTTGTAAGCTACATAAACGATAAAGGTATATGCGATTGTCGCGCCTTGTCTAAACACAGATTTCACAACTGATTATATATAGTATGACGGTATGAGCACTTGATATCAAGAAAACATCCATTTATGCATATTTACTGATCATGTATGACACCTCCACAGGATGTTGATATTTGGGCATTGTTCACAGTAAGTGCATCAATATATTGGTATTAATGTGATATGCTGCTCCTTGAAATAGTTAAATACACAGGAATGTTACACAAAACATGACAGAACAGAGAAACATTCTGGCATTGAACAACTTTCTTGCTGTTCATTCTCTTCTTCACTAGCTTTCCTTTGCATGATAATTTACAGCATATCGTTTGTAAATAAAGCAAATGGATATATGCAAACAATAATATAATAAGTTTTGGATTTATTGGCAAAGACAAATTAAGGCACTCTCAAAAGTTGATAGAATTGTCTCCTTTTGCAAGAGATATAGCTGGCGTGACAGAGTGGGTAAAGGCAGTGACATTAAAGAGCCTACTCCTTGAACACCCTCAAATCCCCTTCAAAGTACCCTTAAAAAAACAACAATTTCATGCCCAATTACATTGTCGCAGCACACTAGAGCCAAAAAAAAATCCTCAAATAGGCAAAAACATTCCTCAGAACTTCGTTAAATACAAAATATCCATTTGAATCAGGAAATTTCCTTGAAGATGGAAGCAAATATTAATTCAAATCCCTGGCTGGGACAGGAAATGTGGGTGTTAACTAAGGAGAGAATTTCCCCAGCCAATACCACACACACATGCAATTGGCAAGTCCTGTGGAACTAACTTGCATAAAATCTATTATAGGTGAATCAAATAGGGTGAATTCAGTCATTTCACTTTAAGAGCATATAGCCATGCACTAGACACCAGATATGACATTGTGAAGATTACATAAATTGTGGTAATTGCCCCAAGACATCAGAACCAAAGATATAAAAGGTAACAAGCTTAATAAATGCAGATGATACATGTAAGCATAGCCAGCTCAGGATTTTATATATAGCAAATACAAGAACTTTGAATACATGTTGTGAAACATTTAGTACATCACTTCCCATTCCTACTGTACAATATAAACTACAGACAGACATAGATAGATGCCTTTTACAATACAAAGATGCCTTTGTTGCCAACTTCATTGTTTTTACTCTGTGGGTTGACTCACTGGTTTGTGTATTCATGAGTGCAGTACATTTCACCCATCTCTACCACAATTAGGTTACCACAATTAGGTTACGTGTTTTAAACATTTTAACCTGTTCAATGGCTCAGTGACTGTTCAATGGCCCAGTATGGCATTGCTATATGGACTTCTGAAGGGTGCTTCAGTGCGATGGACAAAACTCTTGTGATTTCTTTTAATTTCCAGCATTAGGTCTTCGGTGGAATGTGTTCCATATGTCCTGATGATGTTTGGTCATCCAATGTCCTAATATGGACATCCATTGGCCCAATGTCCCCCCGATCCTGTTTAAAGAGAAAAAACAAGGGAAAAAGAATATAAAACAAAATGTCTCACTTTATCACTGTCATTTTAATCTTTCCCATATAAAATTACAGCCAGAATTATTGTAATATTTCCCTAAAGGCTGTTGATTCTCAGAGAAATAAACCCAACAAGAGACCATAGGTTATTTGAAAGAGAAGAACAAAAAGATGCACAAGACACTGTATTCAGCATCAAAATATCTTGTTCCATTCTTGAGATATCAGTGTTTGAAAGGTTACACTTTCAGCAATATGTAAATGCTACCATTTGTTTTTAAAATGACTTAAGGCAAGTCTATTATGACATCACAGAGCCACTAGCAGTCAAAGTTCTTTTGTATTTCTTTATAATTTAGACCTTGTTTTTTTTTAAAAAAATTATGGGAAGTTAATTTCCTTAAAATGTTGATGTAAATTTGTATTTATGTGTTAATCTTTCACAAATAAATGACGAAAATATTAAAATATTGCTGTTTGTTATACCATTTTCCCCCAAAAAATCATTTCTGGCAGTTGTGCCCAAACATAGCAGATGCTATATTGGTGCACTGTAGATCACACTGTCTGTAAAACAACAATGGGTCTTGAAACAGTAATTTTCAAGGTCAACTAAAACCAAGGTTAACTAAGCATTTTCAATTGTTTCAAATAAACTTAGGTCACGTCCTGTCACTGGTTGTGTTTTCCATGTGCTGTGACACCATCCCCACTCATAGCTAATAATATTACAGTGTAACAATAATACACTAACAGCGACCCCTACCACAGTTGAAGCACTGTCCATATCCCCCAAAGTAAGCACCGGGGATGCCATCTTCATAGCTCTCATCCTCACTGTTGGGATCATCATCGCTGCTGATCTGGTCCACATCATCTTCATCTTCATCCTCTGCATCCGAGATCAGTACCGGGGGGTCGACTGCTTTGGTCTTGTCCTCGCCTTCCGTTTCTGGGAATGACATGGATCACAATGAAATTGTAGATTCTTAGAAAACATGTAGGTTTGGAAGAGTCCCAATTCCTAAGACAGATATGAGACCAGTAATAGGTCCTGGAACATGGGTGCTGATGCTGGGAGGGTCATGGGCCAACTTTTGAAAATTCTCTTATTGACTTATTATTTTCACATTGTAATTTTTTATGGCTTCCCACTCACTTCCCCCTCTTTCAAATTGAAAGCATAAGGAGCCTATGATGGAGCCTATAGAGACCAATGGTATTAGATTGTTCATAGACCTATGACTTCATATTTTCTTTACATCCTTGTCTGCCAGACCTACACATACTGTCTTCTGACTGTTTTCACATGTGTTTTTAAGACTTATATCTACATGTACTTTCATTAGACTGTTCTCACATCTGTCTCTTAAGATATTTCATAGACCTGTCTTCAAACTGTTCTCGCATCTGTCTCAAGACCTGTCAAAATTGCTGCCTACTCTAAATGTCATTCATCATATTGGTTTCAATCTTGTCATTATAAATGAGGGGGTACACTTAAAAAAATATCATCCTCAATTGAGATTTATGTTATAAAATTTCCATATGTGAACAGGACATCAAGAATTGTCATATATTCCTAATGTACACCAAACGCCATCTTCAATGTAATCTGACTAGAAAAAAAACAAAGACAAATGGACTCACTCTTCCTATCAGTCAGCATTTCTTGCCGACGTTTCTTGACATCCTCTCCCAAGCTTTCAACCATCTTGTCGATGTAATTGTCCAGCACGATGGACCTGTTGTGAGAGTGAATCGACGCCCTGCAGATGGGACATTTCTTCTTCCTCTTCATCCACAGGGTGATGCAGTATTTACAGAACGAATGGGAGCAGTTCAAGGTGGTGGCCTGAGGGGAGAGAGATCATGAATATTCAACAACTTAGAGATGTGTGTCTAAAGAAATATTCTACATAAGAGGCCTATGTTGTGAGGATAAACCCCAGCCACACAGACATGACATCATTCTTCCTCTTCATCCACAGGGTGATGCAGTATTTACAGAACGAATGGAAGCAGTTCAAGGTGGTGGCTTGAGGGGAGAGAGATCATGAATATTCAACAACTTCGAGATGTGTGTCTAAAGAAATATTCTGCATAAGAGGCCTATGTTGTGAGGATAAACCCAAGCCACACAGACATGACATTCCTTCATCCTCTTCATCCACAGGGTGATGCAGTATTTACAGAATGAATGGAAGCAGTTCAAGATGGTGGCCTGACAAGAGAATATTCATAATTTTAAACATCCCACTAAAATATGTGGCATTATGCCAGCTAGATTGCTAACTGGATATATGACGACATTTGTATCTCATTGGCTGCTATAAAAATGCACATGCATAAATAGTGACAAATCATCGGTTTGTGAACTTTGTGGAAATTTGTTGTCAAACCAAACATGCAAAAAATGTTTCTAAGCTTCACTTCTTGCTAATGAGTGCTACAATTGGCAAACTGATTGTAGTTTTATTAGACAAACATTGGACTGAGTGATTAAATCAGCGTACCGCAGAGTCACCGAGAGATAAAGTCATATAATGTTGACACTGAGAATTACCCTTTGGTAACAAGTTATTCAAAAAACAGAAATTTCATAATTTCAAAACTTTTTAAATAAAATAAAAACATTAACCTTTTTTCCACTGTATATTTATTTATAGAAAGCCTAAATACTGGTACATTGTCCTTAAATTATTAAACAAAATCCACCCCACCCCCACAAAACAAAAACTAAGCTCAAATGCATCCATTTTTTGTGTGATTAGGAAGGGAGGGGGGCATGTGCCGCCCATGCCCCGATGATGATACCACTGCTGGTAGTACTTCTAAAATATGGAAACATGGAACCAATATTTACTCACCTGTATGAAAAGTTCTGCACAGATGCTGCACTGTAATTCACTCTCAAGGACTTCCGTTATGTTATCGAAGGCTTCCTGTTTGGCCTTGGTAATCTTCAGCTGTTCTTCCTCCTCTCTAGCCTTCTGACCGTCTTCAAGCTAGAAAGAAAGCAGTGCCACAAGTGAAACTGCCACATTCTGCATTCAGACCTAAAAATGTAACTTACCGACATAAATTTAAAATTAACTTTAAAATTAAAAGCACAACTTACAAGTCAAAATGCTGCTAATCCTTTCAGACTTACTTTTTTATATTTATATCCAAGCGGTAAAGGTTTTCCAGTCAATGTTAGTATACTATTGCATGGAAATATCATTAGGTATGTTGCAACATACCCAGCGGATGATCAAATGAACATGTAAATCCAAACAGGCAGCATCAATAACATGGTGCCCATGTAATGCAATTTGAAATCACAAGAGCAGTAGGCCTAGATACATCCAAATATGATTGTAGTTGGCAAATGATCATGCTTCCAGAAGGAAATTGCACAGATGATTAATTATTAATTTTAATTATCAGCATGTAATAATTCATTGATGCAGAGAAACAAAAGACTCCCTTACAGTACCTTCTGCTGGATGGACTTGTATTCTTCATCTTTGTTGGCGATCACATTCTCGAGCCTCTTCTGTTCCTGTTCCAATCTCTCCTTCTGCTCCACATTCTTTGTCACCTCTGACTGGAGGCTCTCCTCAACCCTCTGCTTTTCGACCAGGAGGGCCATCTTCTGAGCCTCTATCTCGGTCAGCATCTCCTCTTCTTTCTTGGTAATCCTATCCTTCAACTCTTTTCTCAGCTTCTCCTGCTCTTTACTGAAGCTCTCGTCCTTCTCTGCTAGTTGCTTGGCCAAGTTCTCCTGCAGGGTCTTCTCGACGTTCTGCCTCTCAGACAGGAGCGCCTCCCTTTGTTTTGTCAGCTGTTCCATAAGCGTCAGTTCCTTCTCTTGAGCTTTCGCTTCAAAGTTCTCCGCCATTTCCTTCATCTCTTTCTCCATTTTGACCTTCTCCTGGAGAAGGTGCTCTTGCTGCTCCTCTAGCTGCTGCATCAAGCAATCCTCCTTCTTCTGTGCTTTAGCTTTTAACGTCTCTGTTATCCGCGTCATTTCTTCCTCCTTCTCTTTCAGCAACCTCTCTTTTTCCTCCAACATTAACTGCAAATCATTCTCTTGTTGCTTTTTAGATGGCGAGATAGACTTGCTCTGAATCATTTCCATTATATCTTGGAAGGAATGTTTAGTCTTATGAGAGAGGATAACATTTAGCATCTCTCCTTCCTCCTGACTCAGTCCATAGCCTTTCTTACACGGAGATAACTCAGTCCTCATCCGTTTGTCGGCCACATTTGACGAACTCGGTCCGCTGATGCCTTCTGGACGATGCACACTTTTGTGCAGTTTGCTTGGGCTTAAGTCCTCACTGCGTTTCCTCTTGGAAACATTTGCAACAATTCTATCTTGCCCCATTGGTTTTACATCTGTCATATTGTTTGGAATCACAGGTAATGACTTCTGTGAGTTTTTTCTTTTCCCCAAATTTGCAGGATTTAAACTTGTTAAAATTTCATTCGCTTCATGAAGTGATAACTGCTTCTTGGTGACCTGGAATACAAACTCTGCCTCTGTCTCCCCTTCCTGTATAGCTCCAATCTGTATTATATCCCCCTCCTCAATAGGAAATGAAGTGCCCGCATTAAGCTTCACATCATTCAAATACACACCATTTAAACTCTGTGAAAGAAGTAAATGAAAAAAAAAAGAAAAAAAAAAAAGATGATAATATGTGAAATTGGCTAAATGAACGGATCAGATATTCAAAGAATTTCAACTAGTACAGTAATTTCCACATCAAAACATTTATGGTACCTAACAGAGTTATTATAGCTTCACTCTAGGAAAGATAAAATAATTCTTATGGAATTCTAAATAACCGATATATGAATATCAGGGCTTGAATAAGCCAGGGGCCTGTAAGTATTTAAAATTAATGTTGGGCCCCTGTTGAAAGAGATTATTGTTCCATCAATTTTATAGAGTGTAATTATACCACTGTTGTTTATTTTGATACACAAGTATTATACATTAATTCATGAAGTGGTATACATGAATGACAGGAACCATTTACTTTGGGGGGAGATGTGTGGGCACATTTCAAAGTGAAGGAGGGGGATTTTACTGAAGAAAAAAATAATTGGGGAACACCTTTCAAGGGGCTTGCCGCGGTATACTGTAGGTCCGTTTCCCCCATTTAGGATTCTGACCATCCATCCATTACATACACCCTTCTCATGTACACCCTACTCATAACCCCCCACCCACCATCCCACTCCCATTTAATTCTGCAAAAGTATTTCCACCAAAATATGCACACATTCTCATAGCACATCAACATTGTTTATTGGCTGCAGTTTGGAATATCAGAATGTTAGGAATTTAGAATTTCTTACAATGTCAGACTACACTTTTTATGAAACTTTTAAGGCAGATCTATGAATATTTTACCAGATTCACAACTCTCTCTCATACAGACCAAGCACTATTTGAACATCGGGTAAATATCGGTGAATACAATTGCCAAATTTGCTTAAATCCAATGTTTTGCCGATAGTACAAAACATCCAATGGCCAATCTGATTATCGGTTAACCCCTACTCACCTTGTTGTCTGTAATGGTCCATTTATTATCATCAGTTTCTTTGAAAATGGCATGTTTCCTTGAAAGCAGTATCATCGAATCTCGCTTCCTGGATAACAACTGGACGGTAACATCTAGACCTCTTCCCAAAGATATCTGAAGGAGATGATCAGGATACATTAAGTTACTTTAATCATTGCCATAGAGACCTTAGGCCTACATGTTTAAATTAGAATTTTGGGTATTATTGGGTAACTTGTATTTTTTATAAGGCCTGTAACAATTTATCTGCCATACAAATTCCATCCTATTACCAAATTATTAACACTCATGGCACTATTAGATCTACTAGAAGCCAACGGGTTAGCCAATTTTCCAATGTCAGAACTAACACTGATCTGTTTAAGTACTCCTACATGTACTTCCCTCGTACCATTTGGTCTTGGAATCTCTTACCCAAAAATATAATCCTAGCGTCATCTGTCAATGTATATTCAAACAATTACTTTGGCAGAATATAAACACTGGCCAAATTTTGCTCTATACCAAAAGATATTTCTGAAAGGTATCAGAGGGGGCATGCTTGTATTATTGTTATGTAACGTTCTTATTGTCTTACTGTCTGCACTTTGTCCCATGTCATTTTTGTTGCACTCTTGTTTATCTTGCCTGGGTTTCCTATACTTTTATGCCATTATTGTGGCCCTGTCTAGTATTAGATTAATTACAATGATGATGACAATCGGTCAAATAAGCAGCATAACTGGATTAACTGTGTTCATTTAATTGACGATCATCACAAATAACCCAGTTTGGAATGTAAGTTTTTGCTTATACTCAAGATCTGTTATGGAAATCCTAGGTGTATGATGGGGTGCCCGTCAGATGTGCACCTAAGAGTTTTATCAGCTAAGGATTCTTAAATACTCTCTGAAGGGGAGCACGAAACATATTTTCTAAATCATCAAAGTTTGGAATACCGATATAAATACCTGATATCAAATTTTGTAGAAAGGGTGAAAATTCTAAACTGTTCTTAGATGGCAAAAGATACTGAAATAAATTTTCCGAAGGTGCCTGTTGGATGCGCAGTGGAAAATAAATGGTGGATACACACAATGTTGCGAATGATAATACTAGACTTAATAATATATTTATTTTTATATTCAATTTAATACTAAGTGCGCAAATTAGGGTGTCACCATCATATGGGTTGCCAATGCAATCATATTTGTTTGAAAACCATTATGGTAATTATAATATTTGGTATAATATTTAGTACTTTTAAATGATACACAACACTGTAGTTTTCCTGTACACTAAAATCTGTTACAGTAGTCTGTACTTTATCAATATCTATGCTATATGGAAAGTGACTCATAAAAATGATATGCCTACAACAGGTATGTCCAGTAGCCCTGTGTGTCTGGCGTCATAAAGGTTAAGGGAGTAACCCAATGGCTGTGCTCTAATTGGCAGAGGAGAGAAAACAGACCAATGCATTATGTTACTAGGGGTTACACAAATATTAGGCTAGAATGTGGGTTAAAGGATGGTATAGTTAGTTGGCATCAATAAAAAGGAATTGAACATAAATACAGTATATAATATAAATTAGCAACTGTTATACAAAATATTAATTAATTATGTGAAAATAACAGAGAAATTCCTGTTTTGGATTCATTTTGGATGGAAAACGGCTGCCGATTTTTTTTTTATACTAAATTACAATTCCAACAAGTTGCTATGGTGATGTAGAATGTTTGTCTAGACTGTGCAGCCGACGGGCCTGCGCAGCCGACGGGCACCTGATTATACACAGTTTTCTGACATTTTTGTATGCCGATATTGGTAGGGGCCTAGTTTACTATTACATGATGAATACTGCAAAGTCTGAAATGAGAATCTGTATGCCAAGGAAATGATTTGTATATATGCTGTAAATTTGTCAGGTGTAAAACCTCTAGTTTCCAAACTGGCGAATAGTTGTGTGAATTCAACTAACCATCAGACAAATATGCATCACAACAATGCTAATTTTACTGCAATCGGTCAAACAAGCCCCACCATAATATATTTCGACAAATGGGTCATGCTAAATGCCATCAGGAGCCGTCAGGATATATATAGGCTATACTATATAGGCTATACTGGTTTTCTTCTAGTAGTACATGTTGGAACTTGACTAGTACGGTTGTTATATTTTTTAGCTTAGTAATATCGTTAGGCCTAACTGTCGTTAGTATGAGAACCTCATAAAAGGCCTGGCTAGGCAAGGTGTGCGCACTCACTAACCTAACCTTGTCATTAAGGTTTGTTTTGTTGATTTTATCGTCAAATTTCACCACTTTTACCAGTGATACTTTGTTAGCTGGTTAATTCTAGCATACACACCCGAGACCACGTTTGCCACCAGTCTTCCGGCGCTAGTCGTGTTCATTCACTTGCATACCCCGACATGAAGACCACAGCGCAGCAATGGTTCTGGTCTATTAACAATGCATAGCTGTCAGTCTGTCAGTTGCTGAGTGACATGTTTAGATGTGAATATCAATCCGGATTTGGATTAGTGATGTAAAGAGATTTATATAATTGGTTTTCAAACATTTCAACTCTTCTAATGTGACCGCTCAAACAATAGTCAGAAGTGGAAGTGGAAACAATCATATCTCAGTTGCTTTGTGTATTGTATGGCCTACTCTTCCTCATTGTCCAGCAGTCTCAATGCGCGGGGTTTGGGGCAAGAGATCTGACTGCGGTTCTTGTCCACCCCCGTGAGAGCATTGGACTGCACACCCCTATATCTATTATCTCCGGTACTGGGGAGCATGCATTGATTTTTCATTAATTTTGGACCCCCCAAAATAGTTGGTAGAGTTCATGGAAGGTGGGGTGGACATAATTATTCCCTCCTCGTTATGGTTTTTGGCCAGATCAAGCATACATGTTTTTTTTTTCATCTATTAAAATTAGAATGTTAAAAATGGTTCTGGATGAAATAAACACATTCGGAAATGAGAATGGCTTACTTTTGCACATATTTATTTTGTTGATGTGTCATTGCTATGTGAATTAACCCCCACCCAAAGAAAAGCTGACCTGTCCCACATTTTGAAGCGTTGTTAAAAGAAATTGGGCCTATGGTCCTAAACAACTATTTATTTTCCAAAATTTACTTCAGCGACTCCAGAGGTTCCAACCATAGCCACTTCCACCCATGTGTCCAAACTGCACCTTCCTAGTGTGAAGAGAAAGCTGAGGTCAAGTTCCCAGTCACCTGTCAAGGGCAGGGGTCACAGCCAAGGGACATCGGCGGTCAAGGAGGGGCCGTCCGCGGTCCGTCGATGAGGTGCTCCTGTGGATTGAGAGTTCCAAACGGCAGCGGGTCAGCCAGGAGCCAATCAGGAGCCGGCTGGAGAAGAGGCTACGCAGCCTGACGACCAATCAGCTCTCAGCGGTGCTCAGCGCAAGTGCCTAGTAATTTACTGCATGATCACACATGCAGCACTTGTTCATACTATTACTATAAAGGTGTT
>JAODFY010161066.1:0-10980 GCA_027580055.1 Paracaudina chilensis | reverse complement strand
TGAATACTACCTTCCGTCTTTCTCCTATCAAGGTATAAAATAGCAGCATTTACTGTGTAGAGTATATGAGCGGCCTTGGCATCGTTCCCCCCGGCGTGACGTGTCAATGAAGGTGAAATTCTTTAGTAGTAAATTGAAATAACTCAACAAGGCAACATGCGGGAATCTCGAAATTTTGAGTGCAGGGTTTTGAAATATCCTCTTTTCATCTGTGCTAGTTTAAAGACTATATTCTGCGCATGTCGCTTGACCTTTAAAGGTTTAATCACAGTTCGCAGGTGAACGCATGGTATTATTATCATCTCATCACGTGTGATTAGTGAAACGGCTCATCCGGATGCCGTTGAAAGCCTATAGGGCGGTAACGATGTAATCATGGGCCGAACTCTACAAGCGTCGGGTGGGATGTTAGGGTGCGTTGTAAATGGTATGTCTAGTTAACTTTCTTTTTTTTACCAAGATCATGTTCATACTAATTTGGCGTAACCATAGAGGCCGATATCGAGCTGCGGGAGGTGGGGTGTTAGGGGAGGGCGGGGTTTGATGGGCACAGTGTCATCTAACATCTACAGTTTTAACATTGCAATATGTTGCACGATAATAATGATCATATATCAGTGCACCTATATATGGCAAAAGTGAATATGCATTATATAGATTACTCAACGCACGGTATTACTAGCCCCTCCCTAAGGGTCGGTCGGCGCGTACATGGCCTTAACAATAATATTTTCCAGCGTTAACTTTGGCATTACCGACATAAGAGGACTGGGGCTGAGAAGTTTGGTTTTGACGCGCTGCGTTGAATTATTAAACACAGATACCTTTATAATAGGAACGCATGTTCGTTGGGTTCTTTGCACAGCTCCGCTCAAAGGTCGACGTTATTGGTTCGCCACCTAAATATTAAAGGTACTATATCGCCAATTAGTAAGCCTCTAAAACCTAAACCATTTTTACTATAAATCAACAACGTAGGGTAATTATAAAAATGTCTTGCTCCACAGACAAGTGTAATTAATAAAAGTCTTTGGAACTCTAAATGAAATGAATGAATCTGTGAGTTTAACAAGACTGGCAAAACCCATCTAGAATTCCGTCATGAAATAGACCAAGTTAAATTAAGTTCATAATGGCATCGTTTGAACGTATAACATTTAAGTTCATAATGTCATCGTTTTAACATATATAAATGTCGCCCTCTATTTAGCAAGTTGAAACGTGGTTTAGTTTCTCTAACGGAGTGTATTGCACATCGACACTCAAGTATCTGAAAATGCAGATCAATTTATTTTGTGATCAGTACATGGTTACACAGCTTACACAGTCGTTGTGATGTTTCTTTAATAAATGATGATCTGAAATTGCCGATCAGTTTCTTCTTTGATTGACACATGGTTGCAAAGTAACATGTCCTGATATTATTCCTTTAAAATGAACGGTGACCAGAAGCTGTTAACGAATTTCTTCTTTAATGAGCACATGTCTTTGATTAGCAAATGGTTGTAGAGTAACATGCCATCGTGAGTGATGATCAGAAACTGATAATCACTATCTCCTTTGATGAGCAGATGATTGCACAGTAACTGTACATGGTGCTGCACCTTTATTAAATGGTGCGAATCAGAAACTGCTGGATGAATTTATTCTGTGATTATCACATTGGCTGTATAGTTACATGTCGTGTTGCTGTTCTTTATTGAATGATCTTCATATATTGCTCATTAATTTCTTCTGTGATTAACACATGGTTGTATACAGTAACATGTCCTGGGTTGTTCCTGAATGGTGATAAGAAACTGATTATCAATTTCTGCTTTGACTACTGTATCACATGGTTGTACAGTAACATGTCACGGTGTTGTTACTTTATTGAATGATGATCATAGACTGTTAATACATTTCTTCTGTGATTAACATTTTGTTCTACAGTAGCATGACATGGTGCTGTCCTGTTAATGAATGGTGATCAGAAATTAATTATCAATTTCTGCTTTGACAACTGTATCACATGGTATACAGTAACATGTGACGGTGTTGTTACTTTATTGAATGATGATCATAGACTGTTAATACATTTCTTCTGTGATTAACATTTTGTTGTACAGTAGCATGACATGGTGCTGTCCTGTTAATGAATGGTGATCAGAAACTGATTATCAATTTCTTCTGTGATTAGTGGTTGTACAGTAACATGCCATGGAACTGCACCTTTGATAAATGGCGATCAGAAACTGCACTGATAATGAATTTCTTCTTTTTAACACATGGTTGTACAGTAACATGGGCGGTACATTAACATGAACAGTAACATGCCGTGCATATTATGACACGCTCGTGGTTTTGTCGTCATTTATTGTATTTATTACGCTTGCGCGGGGAGAAAAATTAAATAGGGGACTCTATGATGGGATTCCTGGTTGTAGATTTATAGTCAGCTGAAAAAATTGGGTTTTAGGCTTCTTTGTAATTGGTGATATAGTCACGTTTAGTATGACAGTTTTAGGAGTCTTGCAGCTAACGAGCTCTTATATTTGGTTGATTAACACAAATAAAGACAAAAGTTATAGACTCCTGCCTCCAATGGATTTTACAATCCTGGTCATTAAATTCGTGATTGATCGAATCGCCGATATACAGTTAGTATATATATTAGGCTAATAATAATTTATGAAGTTAATAAAAAAAACACGCTAGTTTTCTTGTTCAGCAAGATTAATTAATGTCTTTTCATTTATTTGATGATGAACGACTGCCTGGCCGTATGGTTAGTGCATCCGCTCAGCGGTCGGGAGGTTGTGGGAAGTTACTGCCTCCGTGCTTGGTGCTCTTAGAAAAATGAATAGTAATGCGAAAAATCCTACTGTGTTAGCAATTATATCAGTTGAATATTCCCAGCATGCAATAAACAATATAAAAATGTTTTTTTTTTTTTTTAACTATAACCCTTCAATAGTCCATTGTGCTGTCTACATAGTCCATATAGTTAGAGCAGCAAAATACGACTACGCCCCCTAGAGCCAGGGCGTAACTACCCAAATTAGCGCCCAGAGTAAACACTGAAACGGCATCATACTAACAGTTCAGGGCTATTGCATAATACTTTGATAGACTCCCCACACCAGCCGTTCTGAATATAGGGGCCCATGGGAGTGGGAGTGAAACAATTTCGGTGTACTCCTTGGGACAGCAGATACAGTGCAACCTGGCAGAAAAAGGCCTAGATTATATTCAGCCTACATTCGTGTGAAATGGATTCTCATTCTGAGGGAATTTCATCTGTACACACATACTATCATATTGCCATGATAATCGAAAGAATATTATAGCCTGAAATATTTTTTAACAACTGAAGATTGCACCCAGGGCACGTGCCCTGCCTGCCCCACCTGCCCCACCCTAGTTACACCACTGGGGGTCCCCATGACTTACACTTTAATAGTGAAGGGTTATATCACCAATTTACCTAGCAGAGCGAGCTCTAAAAATCAAATTTTAGTCTATGAATCCGATCTATACAGTAGCTACATGTATTAGATCTCTTCATGCAGGTGTGATAATGCTGCATTCCATCGGTCTCATACAGTGTTGTAGCTACAGTACTAGAGAAAACATAGTGGCAACTGAATGAAACAAAGTGCCAGCTAATTATCACACCTGCATGAAGAGATCTAATACATGTAGCTACTGTATAGATCAGATTCATAGACTAAAATTTGATTTTTACAAGACCCTCCTTTGTTTAATGCAGCATGAAATGCTTGAAAAGTTGTGGAAAATTATTTTTAGACCTTGCTACTGTTATATACTGTATGCCATCATGTACATCTATATTGGTGATAAGTACATCAATCACTTATTCGGGTCTTTCACTATAACCCCATACTGTATCAAGGGTCCTGGACTCTCCAAAATTGTTTCAGCATGAGAGTAATGCTAGTGAAAAGCCTGTTTAATATTGCACATGCAATGGATTACTAAACCTGCTATTGCACACAATGAATTACTATAGCCTGATTTGCACACAATAGATTTCTACAGGTAAGCCTGCTATTGTACACAATAGATTTCTACAGGTAGCCTAAGCCTGGTATTGTACACATGGATTGCTATAGTGAAGCCTGCTATTGCACATGTTTACAATGTATTACTAAACCTGCTATTGCACACACAATGAATTACTATTAATAGCCTGATTTGCACACAATAGATTACTACAGGTAAGCCTGCCATTGTACACATGGATTGCTATAGTGAAGCCTGCTAATGCACATGTATATATACAATGTATTACTAAACCTGCTGTTGCACAGTCACACAATAGAATACTATAGCCTGCTATTGAACACACATGGATTACTAAGCCAGTCCCATACCCATTCTTCCCATTATTAATTAATATATTTGAATTTTTTGTTTCTTTACAGAGCAAGAAATGCCTAGAAAGTTGTGCTCCTGGGCCCAGTGGCCATGCCCAACAGACACCCATTGTTGAAGATGAAAGTCTATTGAGGGTAGGCAATATAATATTATTACAAATGCTAAAAATATAAAAGAAACATTTACCAAGATATTAAAATCCCCTCAATTTAAGGACAAATAATTGAACTATCCTTATTTCTCTACAGTGTACAGAAGTTTTACATGCAGCCTACATGTACATGCTGAAGTACTGAACTGTATACAGTATATATATATAGTACTGCTTGCAAATTTCCTTATACTGTATATTTTATAGCATAAATTTCTGTAAAATAAGTGAAAAGTACTGTATGGAAAAAAGGCCAGTGATAAATGAAATGTGATATAAAAGGAGGGAAAACTACTGTACTGTACATTCAATGGTGAAAGTCCCATTGCAATAACATTTTGGGTTGTTGAGATATCAATTTTTGATATTTTTATGACATAATTTAAAATAGTGATTTTTTGGTTCCTTGCGTTAGCAAAAGGAACCTATGTAGTCAGGTTGGCGTGTGTGTGTGTGCGCGTGTGTGCCGCCTGGGAGCTTTCTAACTCTATATGGGAAAGGTGCATGGAAGCCATACTTGGCCTATAGATCTGCCATGGTGGAAACTGATGCCCTATTGTTTTTGGTGCCCACCTAAGGTCAGTTATGGTCCAAAAACCCAAAATATTAAAATTGCAATAACTTCCATTGCCAAGGTGCGACATGGTTGATATTTTGGGACAAGTTGTGAACGGGGTTGGGGAAAATTTTCAAACTTAACAGTCATGTGAACCAAGGTCACCACAGGTCAATTAATGGTATTTTTGCGATAACTTGAGAACAAATTGTCTGTTAGGGTTGGGAGTTGCGCCAATGTAATCCTCTCATCGAACCGCTTCTGGGTGACCTATGACCTCAGTTTGACCTTTTGTGACCTTTGGCCTATTTTCATATATTTGAATAATGTCAATGTGCGACCTTCGTGTGTGAAGTTATATGAGGTGCTTGTTTCAGGGAGAAAATGGACAAAAAAGAAATAAGTTTGTCAAAGTTTTCAATTTTTTATATATGATAAAGCTCTGCGAGCTCCATAGAAAAAACATTTCCTACTTAAATGGGTTAACCTGGTTCTCAAGTTATGGGGGGTCAAAGGTCCATTTTTAGACATTTAATGCAATAACTCCCAGTAGCAGGGTCTGATACGGTTGATATTTTGGGACAACATTTTGAAACTTAACGGTCATGTGATCCAAGGTCACCAAAGGTCAATTAATGGTAAAAAAAATAGTATTTTTCGCGATAACTTGAGAACAAATTGTCTGTTAGGGTTGGGAGTGAATCCTCTCATCGATCCGCTTCCGGGTGACCTATGACCTCAGTTTGACCTTTGGTGACCTTGGCCTTTTTTCATATTTTTGAATTCAAAATCACCTCCCAATCAAGAATATCACTGTTTGACCCCTGTGCGAACTTCCTGTGCGAAGTTATATGAGGTCAAAGGTTTTTTTTTATTTTTCTTATTAGGCACAGTTAGGATGGTCGGACAGACTTGTCGTGTTGTTTGTTGGAATCAGGAGGTCAAAGTTCAGAAATCAGAAATCAGAAATAATATGCTCACATATTGCATTACATAATGCTTACATAATGCAATAACTCCCAGCAGCAGGGTCTGGTACGGTTGATATTTTGGGATAAGTTGTGAACGGGTTAGGCGAACATTATGAAACTTAACGGTTATGTGATCCGAGGACACCAAAGGTCAATTTATGGTGAAAAACTACTTTTTTGGGGGAGAAAATGAGCAAAGATTTTTTTTTGGGGGGGGATTTTTTCAGTTTTGATGCTACTTTCAGATCTCAAAGTACCATTCCGATCAAAAAGATCAATAGGTTGATCCCCGGTGACCTTTGTATGTGAAGTTATACAAGTTCAAAGTTATTTTTAGACATTTAATGCAAATACTCCCAGTGCCAAGGTGTGACACGATTGATATTTTGTTGCGAACGGGATAAGGGTAACATTTTTAAACTTAACGGTCATGTTATCCAAGGTCACAAAAGGTCAAATAATGTTAAAAACTAGTATTTTTGTTGTAACTCTGGAACGAAATGTCCGTTAAGGTTCGGAGTTATGCCAATTGAATGTAATCATATTTGTTTACCTGGTTGTGGGTGACCTTAGTTTGACCTCCAGTTACCCTTTCGGAGTTTTATATTTCTTACATTTTCGACGCCATATTGGGATCTTAAATGTGCCTTCCGATCAAAAATGTCAAGTAGGTTAATTGACACAATTTGTGATCACAAAAAGTGTTGGCTATAGTGTTACTTAGTTATGAGTACATGTAGGACCACAATTACTTGGACTATATGAGCCCAATCTTGCTATGATATTATGTGTCATTGTCATATACCCCTACGCAAGGAACCACAGTGCCCTTGGGCTCTTGATGGTTTTCAGTTTTATTTGTATGCTGTACTGAATTTTCCCTAAGGATTATTTTACACTTGTGAGGTTAAAAAAGAACCCATTTTTGTGTACAGTGAAAGCGTGATGAAGTATGTAAGCATTAATGTAATGCTCTTCAAAATGGCTACCAACCACCATCAAATGTGTCAATATACCCATAAAATAATTCTCTAATACAACACACGTAATACAGGCTACCTAAGGATCTTCGTATGTTAATTCCATAAATTTTGGACTCGGACATGGAATCGGACACACAGAACTCGGACTTGGATGCCTTGGACTCGGACTTGGACTCGGATCTGGTTGACTCGACTACAGCCCTGATGTAAGTTAGACAGCTTCTGTGAGGCGAATATATTTCATAACACATAAGTTTACCATATATTTAACCCCCTCACCCTAAGTTTTCTTTACACTCACAATTATACATCATGAGTGGAGGTGACATTTTTTTTATTTCATTCAATAAGTAATAGAATGGCTGAGTATTTCTGTAATGTTTTATAATTTCATTCCAAATTACCACAAACTATATTTAATGCTATGACGCACTGCTGGTTATGGCTATAGACCGAAAATGCTTAGCATAGCAGGGAGTAGCTATAAGACACCAAGTATGGTGTCGATCCAAAAAGAGCACCAATGGTGCAGTAGCTCATACCAACTATTCAGTTTAGTGATTCATCAAAAAGGCTCAATTGTACCACATCACCACATGGATGTACACAGTAAGTTGAAAATTATCTAGCAAAACTGTTTGGCCCATCAAAATGCCTGGGCCCAGCCAAAGTTGTGGGCTCAACCAAGTTCGTGGGTTCATCAAAAACGCAAACGAATCATTATCAACATACTATCGTGACAAAACCTCAACATTGTACCATGCAATCTGTAGGAGAAGAAGCATTTTGCGCGATTTCATAAAATGGCCCATATGCCCATGCACTACCCAAGGAAATTAGGTTATGAACAGGAACAAGGGAATTATGTGGGTAATGGACATAAATTGTAACTTGGAGTTAGTTAATTACCATATTTCATCAATCAACTAATTCAATCTATAGTTAATCAATTTAGGTTCGATATGTGCAGTGGTGGCTCTTGGGGGCATGGGAAAAAATTGCTCCCCAGATGTTTGCATTGCCACCCCCACTCCATCCAACTCTATAAACGGATCGCCACCACCGTGTAGTGCGTGGCTGCGATGTAGGGGTAGGGAGGGGTGGCCTCAAGATCTGAACGGAGCGCCACCATCGGTTGGCGCATAGCGTAGCAAAGAAATTTGTAGCCAAAATTCCTTCCAGATTACCGGAAAATTGCACTTCCCAGGCATTGTAGGCCTAAGTCAGTTGTATATATGTTTTACAATTTTACACGCAAAAATATAACGCACGGTTGGTCGAATCAAACCAAAATTATTGTATTCCAATAAAGGAAATGATGATATGCGTTTAACACAAAAATGTACGTGGCTAAAGTGACATTGCAAGGTTTACTTCAAAGTCACAGGCTCATGGTTGCCCTAAGTATCACCTGGTGATCATTCTACAGGAACCTTGCTGCCCCCGCTGCCCCGTGCGTCCGGGCCCCTGTTTGTCATCTTAATCATTTAATGTATAAAGATCAATGGATACTCCACTTCCCCCTAAATAAACCATATATTATATAACCAATATTCACACAACAATTTTTTTACAAATTAATACATTTGATAATTTGTGCTTATTTCATCAAATGGGATTTTTTTTTTATAGAAAAGATGGTAAACGTTTATTGAAATATGTTACTTTGTAACACAGATATTACAGTACCATAATTGAATTTAAAACACCACAACATACAACTGTTGATATTACACACGGATGCAGAACTTATAGTCTGCAAATTAGACACGCCATTTGAATACATATGATATTATATTATAAAGAATAGGCCAGTGATTACATATGAGGAAACACTACACTTAATTGTAAAAGTCACTTTACAATAAAATTTTTGGTTGTTGAAACTGAAAAATGTGAACTGATTTCAAAAATCGCAACAACCAGACTAGCTATTGCAATTGGAGTGTTAGTTTTTCCTCTTTTTGTACTGACATGTGTATACATGTCTGTTTTATACAGACAGACACATACAGGCACACACATACAAAATGAGAGCACAACATCCAGCCGGGTAGTGGTGCTATATACCCTAAATAAAATGTGCCATTTTGGAGAACAAAAATGTTATATTGCATGTAATAGTACATGTAAAAGGTGCTGTCGGAGTTATTTTGAACTAAAATGGCACCAGAAAAATCACACCAAAATTATTGCATCACTTATTTGTTGAAAATGACTGGTTTATACATGCTTAATCCATTATCTGCATAATGTCGCCAAACGGTTTGTTTATGGATTGCGTCATACGCTTCACAGTCGGTCTACAATCAGATTAACTGAAAGACACATACCACAAGGTGAAACAGCAGCTAGTGAAACCCTCTACGTTAAATATCATAATCGGAAAGGCTTTGTCATCAGGGTGAAACTGAAATTACAGAGAGCAGTCTAAGCTTGTAGCTATGCCCGTCGGCACCGGTCTGTCGTAACATGCACTGGTGCTTGCCGACCGGCACTCAAACTAAATAGGCACCCGTTCGACTGGCACATCATACAAACCAGTGCAAAAGTCAGTGAATATGTAAAATTGGCACAAAATCACCTGAATCAAGTTTGTTTTTGCTTTTCAAAGTGATTATTCACGGAGGGTCTCTAGGGTTGACTGGTCTTGCCATTGTGTGCGGTCGTTTCGCGTGGCGGCATGAAATCTGAGTGGGATGACGTTGCGACAACGATGTATTACAGTGATTGGGACTGAATTTTACTGAGTATTATATGTCGCATTTAGAATTTGTATCCCGTTGTCATTGGCAACCTTTGCCTTATTATGCCAAGTTAATGTTGAAGTTGCTATCACTTTGATGAAGTCACATTTACTGAATAGCGAACAGCCCAATTGTCTGTCTTATCAATGCCCAGGAAAGCTACCAGAAAGATATTCTGAGACTCCAAGAGAGTGAACCTCGCTGGTAGCTTAGAAGACGAGATAACATTTTTAGTGACACCATTGATCTCAACCTCCAGGGTAGTATTTTTGCACTGATTCAACCCATCCAACACGAGACCGGCTAGCCGCCTTCTTTCAAATACGACAAGACACGCCGATACCCTGTGGAACTTTGAATTTTGCCCCAAAACACTTGGATAAGATGAGGCATTTATAGCTGTAGTGACCCCAGATGACACATTGACATTGCAAACGCAGAGCCTATTGTTAACCCCAGAATCGGCGCATTTTTCATACTTATTGAAGCGGCTCAGCCGTTCGAAGCCCGTGAGATTGAAGGTTGAGTTTTGGTGCCATCTGACACTGATAGTGAAGGAGAAAGCTTCTTTATCTTGAAATGGGTGACCAGGGTTGGTTAAGACTGTCATTTCCAGCTGGGTTGTATTATGCTGTAAAAAAGGACAGTATAGAAATTGCCAAAGAACTACGTCAAACTAGAATTACATAAATGTCTATACCGTCAATATTATCAGTTTATGCATATAACTTGACACCAAACAAAATCTAACGGATTACTTTTTAACACAATTAAAAAAAGTAACAGATTTTTCAGCCTAAATTATTAGCTGTTATTATTAGGTGTTACAATTTGCTCAAAACGTTTATTTAATTGTAATAATAGAACTAAAGATATATAATAAAAAGCTTAAAACTGTTAACTTTCATTCTCCCTTTAAGCACCTGAAAACTTTTGTGATGTCATCAGCTCACTTGGACTGAAATAGTATTTGTTATTCTTTATATTTGTCATGGTTTTTGGTTTCATTACCAATTTGAAATGGCTATGCCATAGTTTGAAATATTTTGGAGAAAAATGTATTATACAGCAGTTGTTACTTGAATATTCAATTTCTTTAAATAATATATTTAAAAATATGTACTAAAATTCAGTGGCGTAAATTTCTCTCTGGCTTTGGGGGGGGGGGGGGGGGGGGGGGGAGAAAAAAAAA
>JAODFY010160955.1:0-10982 GCA_027580055.1 Paracaudina chilensis | reverse complement strand
TTACCCAAGTATCAAGTGCAAACACTAGAATGCATTTGTTGACAACCAAGCTAGGCTACTTAACCTAACACATAAATTATATGATGAAAATATGATGCATGACTCATGTCAGTCATCCATGTTTTGTATCATTGCATGGATGTTACACATATGTATTGGGTCATGTATTTTCAGTCAATTTATACATGGACATTTTTAAAGCAGTAGTTCAGACATACAAAGGTTTACGTAATTCCAGATACCAATTTTGAGTTGAATAATTTGATGTGGTTTTCTGGCAATTTGTATTCCAAAATAAATTCTGACACCACCATTAAGTTAAATTTTCCTTCAAAAAATAAACTTGATCCCTTTATCCTAGACCTGTGAAACATTTTGCATTATGGAATTTTTGTTTCCAAAGAAAAGGAGATAAAATGGAGAACTGATGTCCTATTGGACTGGTTATTCTAGACGCAATGGCCAAGTCCAGCATGAAGTGACTTAGAAAGAGCTTTTTTCTTTGATTTCATATAGGCCTAAAAGCATCTAAGTGCTATTCGAAAGACAAGAAAATTACACACAAAGTCCATGCAAAACTTGATATGGCATGAATTGCAGTTTGTGGATACAAAGTGAATGGGCTAGTAATGAAATGTATGAATACAGAATTGATGAACATTTTATCAATGCGAAGTGAAAATCTTTATCATAATCTTTTTTTATATAAAATGATATATTTGACATTATTACAACAAGCACTTAAATACAGCGAAACGTGCATTTACATGCAGGTAGTGCTACAGAAAGCTATATGAAATTTTTGGAAAAAAAAGTTATATGGCTGGTATATTTTAACTTGCAAGACCTACTGTGTTCAAGACCAATTGTGTTCATATAAAGTAACTATATCACCAATTACAAATTACCTCAAACCAGATTTGGCATCTAACTATACATCTACAACATTCAACTGTCTCCTAGATCTTTTTTTTTTACTACCGAATGTAATCCATGGAATTTGACAGTTTTATACATTGGCATATGGACAGAATGCTCCATGACTATATTTTCCCTTTAGTGGTACGTTCTGATGGTGAGTGACACAGTGGTTAAATCAGCAGATGAAACACCACCCCCCCCCCCGACAATGTGTGTTCGGTGACAGACCTAGGCTAGCTAACCTAACACACAGTTATGTTTAGTATGGGATTAATTTTCAGTTGATGTGCTTAACTGACACAGCATGCATGTGACAAAATGACAAACTTTTGTTGAGCCGAAGAAACCACTGACAACTCAACAAAAGTTTGTATTAAACGTAAAAGAATAGTAGACTCAAACATTTCTCTATTATTAATACATTTTGGTTGAACTAAAAAAAAAAAAAATATGAACTAGTTTTAAACCCACCACCTGGATTCACATTTGTGGTCTGTGCTTGGTTTTCCCCCAACAGAAGATGTTATCAACTTTCAGTCAAAATTCAGTACCTCAAACGTTTAAACGTTTATATCACAAAGGCAAATTCAGAGTGGTTCTGCCAGGCTGGCAAAACTCACAGATCCCCTTCAGTTCATTGGCTAAGTTTTAAAACTCACCATACGATAGGATTCCTGGTTGTAGATTTACAGTCTGTTGTGGGTTTAAACATCTTACTAATTGGTGATATAGTACTTGAATTAATCATTTGTGTTGGACAATCCCGAACTCAAGAAGTGAGTCTGCTCGGTGGCACACATCTTCTGTCTATGTATTCCATACCTACCTTTCCGTCGATGACTAGTCCGACATAATTTTCGTTACTGATTTCCTCTCCAAACTCAGAGATCTGCCTCTGAATGTTCTCTACGGTGTCAGCCATATTGTCTTCATTCAGAATCAGTAGAGGCATATCAGGGGAGAGCAGCTTACACGAGTAACCTAGGACAACAAAAAAAGGAAAACATTTTTTTTAGAAATCTTACCTTTCCTAACATTTAAACAAATATATACATAGCATATTGTCCAAAGCAACCCATGTTATTATTTAATACACAGACACATGTAAAACAGGCCTGTAAATTATTAAAAAATAATGTAACAACAACATTCAGAATGCATGTTCCTGTAAACTGGATTTGTTTTCCCTTGCATTTTGGTGTAAAATGTAAAGGAAAAGCATTTCATTTGGTCCCTTGTTAATATTTAGGCCTAAAGTTAGGCCTAGACTACATGATTATTTGTGTCTGGGTAGCAAATTGGGAACTGGGTTAGTAACATCATTGGTCTGTTACCCAAGTATCAAGTGCAAACACTAGAATGCATTTGTTGACAACCAAGCTAGGCTACTTAACCTAACACATAAATAATATGATGAAAATATGATGCATGACTCATGTTTGTCAGTCATCCATGTTTTGTATCATTGCGTGGTTGCAGTCTCATATAGTTGTAACTTGTAACTCACCAACATTAATAGCAGTTTCCTGCTTATCACCAGTTACCACCCAGAGCTTAATGTCTGCCTTCATGAGGGTATCAATAGTGTCTGCCACACCCTGCAAAATAAAAAGCAAATCACCATGGTGATAACTGAGAATCTGATGTTACCTATTGCAGCTTACATGAGTGGAAGGTTCCTTACCTCTTGCAGCTAACATCAGGGGAAGGTTCCTTACCTCTTGAAGCTAATATGAGGGGAAGTTTCCTTACCTCTTGAAGCTAACATAAGTGGAAGGTTCCTTACCTCTTGCAGCTAATACGAGGGGAAGGTTCCTTACCTCTTGAAGCTAAAATGAGTGGAAGGCTCCTTACCTCTTGAACCTAACATGAATGGAAGGTTCCTTACCTCTTGCAGCTAGCATGAATGGAAGGGTTCCTTAACCTCTTACAGCTAGCAGGAGTGGAAAGTTCCTTACCTCTTATGGCTAACATGTGTGGAAGGTTCCTTACCTCTTGCAGCTAGCAGGAGTGGAAAGTTCCTTACCTCTTATGGCTAACATGTGTGGAAGATTCCTTACCTCTTGCAGCTAGCAGGAGTGGAAAGTTCCTTACCTCTTGAAGCTAACAGGAGTGGAAGGCTCCTTACCTCTTGCAGCTTATCCTCAATTGCAGATGCCCCAATCAAGGTGAAGTTCATCTCAATTAGCTCTGCTGCTTCCTCTAGCTTCTTGTCCCTGTTCTGGAGGGCTGTACTAGCCTTGTAGTAAGTAGCAGACCATTCCTGTAAGAAATAATCAGTTTTAGGATTAACATAACAAGATGAAAACTTTATTTATTAAATGATTTCAACAAATGCTGTGACTAGACTAGATGTTTAAAGTGACCATATCACCAATCAAAAAGCAGCTAAAACCCAATTTATCAGCAGACTATAAATCTACAACCAGGAATCGCAGCCCGGAGTCCTGGTAGCTATTATTTTTACTCCCCATGCAAGTGTGATCCTTAAAAGTTCCAGCCTTAGTAAATGAACTGAAGAATTGTTTAACCAGACTGGTAAAACAATTCATGATATATCCTGCTGGGGCATATTTAAAATACATTCAAATAAAATAATGGTGTTATTTTACAAATCAAAATGGATATTCAATGGCATCCTAGTTCATGTGCCCACTGTCTGCGCGGGCCCATTAGCTGTGCCTAGCCTAACGGTCTATTTCACCATAGCAACCTGTTCAAATTGCAATTATGTAAGAATTATAAGGTCGGCGACCGCTTTTCATCCAAAGTGAGTCCGAAACAGGAAATATCTCTGTTATTTTCACATAATAAATGAATATTTTGTATAACAATTGCTAATTTATATTACCAACAGGTTTTCTAATGGATAAGCTTGGATCAGGAATTCATATGACATGCCGATTCCTGCACTTAAGTAATACATTGACTATAATATAAAGATATAAATAATAATTAAAATTGTGTGTATTCACTGTTATGTTTCAGTGCACTTCTGATGGGCACCTTCAGGAAGTTTATTTCAGTAATAATTTTTCATCAAAGAACATAATTTATATGATTTAGAAAATGTTTTACGTTCTGCCTCAAATAATAATTTAGCTGATGAAACTCTCAGGAGCAAATCTGACAGTCAACCCTTGCTACAATTATCCCATCTCCCTCACGCAAAACAAAATTTCTGCAAAAAGTATGCTTGGATAAAAGTACGATAAGAATTAACTGAAAAAAAAATATCCCCAATATCAGCTGAATCACATTTTTTTTAAACTCCTTTGACAAAGCTATACTAACAAGGATTTTTTTTCCACAATGTTTAGTTAAATATTATTGTAATTATATATGATTTCTCAAGTTTTACATTGCCTGTACCTCATAATCTTCTTTAGAAATCTCCCTGAAGGCAAAGCAAAGTGTCCTCAAGCCTGCAAGAAATTAACCAACAAGTGCATTGAATCATTCTTTCACTGCATGTATTATTTGTTTCATGGAACACATTGTATATGCAGGCCTGTAGCTAGGTTGTTTACTAGGGGGGGGGTCCTTGCGGAACTCAATAAGTGTGAATGCCGTCGAAGTATATGGGTGAAAGAGGATTGTTTTAATAATTAAAGGTGCTTTAATAAATGCAAAATGGTGCAGTATTTTGCAATTTTTAAGGTAATTCATGTTCAAGAATTTTGATTGTTTAGCCTGTCTATCCGTTCTTTAGAATGGTCTGGCTACGAGCCTGAGCAGAACCTGGTCTGGGGTAGGATATGGGTATATATGGACATATCACGGGCATCTTGGAATTACCTGGGTGGGTCTGGGATGGGGGTTACGAGGAGTGTCTCATGGTTCATCTGGTGATTGTCTGGGATGCAGGTACTCAGAGTGAGTAGTGGGAGAGTGAGATTTGGATAGCAGTGCTGAAAATAAGCTGAGGTATTTTAGGCCCACAGATGGGGACTGTCTCAGGCTTTAGTTGAGACAGTTGTGGATGGATATCTAGGGTAATGGGACTGGATATGACTGGGGTAAAGCCAAGACAAGATATGACTGGGTTAAAGTATCTAATTTGGCTGGGGTGGGGCATTGGTAGTCTTATCTGAGATGGGGGTAGGCTAGGCTAACCATAGTACATAATTTGGCATATGCAGTTTTCCATGAAAGGCCGGACATAGAGATAGGACTGGCATTGTTTTACATGTCAGCCAACCATATACATTTCATATCATTAACCATGATGTTGAGATTAAATTAGAATACAAAACAATATTGATATTAAAGGACCTTACCTTCGACTGCAAAGCTCTCTAGGTGCTGGATTGTATCCTCTGTGTATTCCTGACTAGCAGCTAGTCGATCATAGATAACAGAATCCTGCAGATAAATCCATAATATCAATATTCAATAGGTGGTGGGCCAGCAGTCTGAATATTCATTAGCAAGTGGGTTGTGGAGAGAAAAAAAAAGCTGTGCATGTTACATTTGCTTAGCGACTATTTGGGTTCTTTTAGTCATAAATATTTAAACGGATTATATCACAAACAAATTTCAGTTTTAGCCTGACTGGGATCGGGGTTACGAGGAGTGTCTCATGGTTCATCTGGTGATTGTCTGGGATGCAGGTACTCAGAGTGAGAGTAGTGGGAGAGTGAGATTTAGGGCACTGTGCAAGAAGCTGGCTGCCAGGGGTGGATTAGGGCACTGTACAAGAAGGGCACTGTACAAGAAGCTGGCTGCCAGGGGTGTATTAGGGCACTGTACAAGAAGCTGGCTGCCAGGGGTGTTAGAGATTAGGGCACTGTACAAGAAGCTGGCTGCCAGGGGTGTTAAAGATTAGGGCACTGTACAAGAAGCTGGCTGCCAGGGGTGTTAGAGATAATAATAATAATTCATCAAGACAAAAAAATCATCAAACTCTAGATTAACAATGCTTACCGCTCCTTTGCACAACAACAGGATGGAACCATTACTGGTGCGGACAATCACAGACATCCTTTTTCTATCACTGAAAATAAAATTAACTTGAATCATGAAGATCAATTTTACTGACATTATGGATTTTCACAGTAATTCTTTTACCAGTTGAATTTAATGGTTAGAAATTCTAGTCAATTTAAATTGTAATATGTCAATCCAAATCAGGAGTTAAAAAGTAGCTATGAACTAACTAATTTATTGTTAAAGTGGAAGGACAAATCTATTTTACCATTTTTCAAACTTCACCTCCAATACCAAAATTTGTGTACTGACCCTGCACCCTTACCTTGTAAAATCCAGGACATTTAAGATCTCATATCGCTCTCGCTTTCCACTCTGTGAAATGAAGTATAAAAGTATTCAGCCCTAAAATAACCTTTGTTTACTGATTAAATACCAGCCTTGAAGATCTCTGGGGGTGCAGGTAAGGCCTACTAAAATTTAGGGGGTACATTTTTTGTGGGATGAAATTTGTATATGTTAACAAAATGTAATATAACCTCGCAAAATATTCAATATATTTTCATTGTCAGCACATTTTTTTTTTTGGACAATGATTATAAAATCTGTGGGGTGGGGGCACCATTCACAGTCCTGGCCATGGTTATAAACTTACTAAATGGTTTCCATTATAAAAATGACCTTTTCAATTTAAGATGTTTGTGCCTGGTAGGAATGTTTGGACTCTGGTACACAAATGTCATAGCAGTGGTGGAGATCAGAAGTTCTGGAATCAGGAAGAACAAATGCTATATGGCCCAGAAACACATGAATATAAATGAGATTAAATGTTATTTTCATATGGAAATGTAACTATCCTAATCCAACACCAACATACCAAGTATCTGTTGTACCGGTGCAAAGTTATTGATATTTTAAGAATTTTACTTGAAGCCCCGCCCAGTCATTACTATTCATGATATCGACACCAAAACAATAGGGCACATTTACACATACATCATGTTGCATCTACCAGTCCAATATGACATGACATGTGGTTGATGAGATATCGTGTTTACAAGATGTGTCACACACACACACATACACACACGCTCACAAACACAAATACACATGCCAACATAGCATAGGTTCCAGCATAGATTCCAGAGCCTCCAGCATCAGAACCAAACACGATCTTAGGATAATAGGTTTTGAAATGCTTCCACAAAAGGAGACTATTCTGAAATGACTTGCAACTGCTACACAAAATTAATTGATCACATGCAACTGTACAAAGGTCATAACTCACCAAGTCCAGCTCCACATAGTTTGGTGTTCTCTCAATGAATTTGAAACCAAAATTTGCAGCTGCATCCACTAGCGCCCCCTCATCTGTGAGCAAAATACAAATACCTCATGAATATTCATTATCATAACAATGTTTTTTTTACTTACTAATGAATATTGATTGCCACTAAGTCTTATCAGTTTTAGTTGGGAATAAAAATGGTGAGAAAGCTATGCCAAATTCCAATAGCTAAAATCGACATATGGAATTATGGGATGTTTTCAAAATGCTCATGCATTATTTTTGTCAAAATAGTTTATGCATATATAATGTCACCAAGTAAAATAAGTAAACATTTTTCTAGGCTGAAATTCTTGCTCATGAGTTTTACAATTGACCAAACGAGTAAGGTATGGTTGTATTATGTGAGAACTATGTATGATTTAAATGTCACACTGAGGAAAAATAATATGTTGAGGCTGAGAGCATCTTGAAAGGAATAGTCCAACGGAGTTATTTAATACTTGGTTGTTATATGCATTCGGATACTTTGCCTATTTCATTTAGATAATCTTCAGGTTAATTGATTGGAACTGTCATGAATAACTATGAAGTATTTATCAAAGGTTCGTGATTTGCCATTAAATAAAACAATGTATTAGAAGAACAGTATGGTTAGATATAGACTCACCGGGGGAAGAGGCTTGGTATTGAATATCCCCAGTCTCATCCTTCTCCGGTACCACAGTATGACAGACTGCCAGCATGGTCAGAAACATCCTTATATGGGGAGCAGTCGACTGAAATATGAAAGGTTATTGCGATCATTCTTTATAAGTCATTCTGCCACTCATTACTTGGATAAAGATTTATTTGCATTATTATTTTGGTATTACATAATCCACATCTAAAATGTTTTCATTAATTTTCATACTTTCTTGTTGTCTACGAGTCTTATCCTTTTCTAGTACCACGGTATGACAGACAGCCAACATGGTAGAAAAAATACACCCTTATATGGGAAACCTGGACTGAAGGATATTGGGAAAAAACAGTGAAATTGTCTTTTTAACAAGAGCCCAAGGGCACTAAGGTTCCTTGCTTATCAGAATATTGCCAAATCACAAATTTTTGACCATTAATTGACTTTTGATCACATGCCCATTATGTTTAAAAATGTTTCCCTACTCCATTCACAACTGTTTGTGATCACTGGGAGTTAGTCTTAAAATGAGCCTTTGGCTCCATACAACTTGATAACCAGGTGTTAACTGATTTTATGCCCATTTTTGCCTGTTTTCTCCCTGAAATAAGCATATTTTTTCTGATTTGACCATTTGACATTGGGGTCAGATGAAGTTAGACGAACTGATTAAAAAAAACAACACAACAAGAAAAAGAAAGAAAACCTTTGACCTCATATAACTTCGCACACGAAGGTGGCACAGGGGTCAACCCATTGACATTTATGATCAGAAGGTACCTTTGAGATACCAATATGGTGTCGAAAATGTAAAAATAGAGGTCATAGGTCACCCGGAAGCGGATCGATGAGAGGATTACATTTACGCAACTCCCAACCCTAACAGACAATTCGTTCTCAAGTTATCACAAAAATATTATTTTTTACCATTAGTTGGCCTTTGGTGACCTTGGATCACATGACCGTTAAATTTCAAATGTTCCCCTAACCCATTCAAAACTTGTCCCACCTTGTCGCACCTTGGCACTGGGAGTTATTGCAGTTTTAATATTTTGGGTTTTTGGACCATAACTGACATTTGCAGGCACCAAAAACAATAGGGAACACCTCAATATGGCGGATCTTTTCGTCCAAGTATGGCCTTAATCCAACTTTCCCTTATTGAGATAGAGCATACCCAACAAGTGTCACAGATGCACACAGATGCACACAGAGACACACACACATGCCAAGTTGAATGCATAAGTTCCTTTTGCTAAAGCAAGGAACCAAAAATGCAATTAATGTGCTATTTTGGGTTTCTCCAATTGTTTTTTTTTTCATATGATTGGGTCAAGTTTATTTTTTTGAAGCACTTTGATACTCTATTGTGATGTAGTGCTATATAAATGCCATATTATTATTATTATTATACTCTGACTATAATATTATCAATACCTATCCAAATCATTCAAAGAATCCATGCATGTGCAAACCAATTATCCTCAACACAATAACATTAGATGAAATTAAATAAACTTGGACAACTAGTAACCCATCTAATCACAGTTATCTCTGTAAGTAGGAACATATTAAGCCTATACACAAACATCATTATCATACACACAATAGAAAAAAATAGAAAAGTTCTGTCACACTTTTTTAACCAGCTCATGACTTCAAAGACCTTTCGTTTTGTTATTATCAATGACTTTATTATCAATTCCTAACCAAACAGTTTAGACAAGGTAAGATAAAGGCATTAAAATGATCCTCAGCCAGCCAAACTTACAACTTGATACTTATGACCCATTCACACCTTGTATCTCTTTCGGAGCAAATGTGGATAACAAATTTGATGGCTTTAGACACATTGAACAAGGAACCTACAGACTTGTACATATTACATGCACTTAATTATTCCTCTATCATTTATGTAGACAGAAACACAAACATAGGGTTAGCAGTTAGTGTGAGGACAATTAATTGTCTTGTCTTGTTAATTGGGCGACCTCTCACCTGTAATCTAGTCCGCACCCCCACAGATGAGCATGGAACTCTGTGATGACCTTTGGTATCTGGTAGCCTTTGATCTCGACATCAGCCAAGTCAAACAGCTCTGCTAGCTTTTGGAATAAGATTAATTGGAAATTAATCTCACACAAGCGGATAAGCTTCTATATTATACACGTTCAAGTAGGCTTGATTCTTCCATTGTATTAAATTAAAGTGTCAACTACCTTTTGTAAAGGTGAATTAAAGGCAAATCTGTGAAAGGTAAATTTATACGGGTGTTTTGCTAGACTGGCAAAATCCCATCTTAATTACTTTCGTGATATAGCCATTTATTTGATGAGAAATTGGAAACGTGTCAGTGACATAGTTAGGCTTCTTAGCCTAACACACAAATATGAAAATATGTTTAACATTTGTGTTCTTGTGACTTCTTCTTTGGGCTTCATTCACAAATTCTTTATCATAACAATGTTCATGTGTTTTCAGCAGCTTCCACGATAAATGAATGTATGACATCAATAATAAGTAAGCAATTCTGGCCCAAAGTTTGTGAATTTCAAAAAAATTGTGATTGGTCAAAGCCCCATACGTAACAGCAAAAGAGCTGACCAGTCTAGCAGATTTATAGCCTACTAAGAGCAAGAATTGTTTGCCTTTTGCCTTATAACTCAAAGATTACATTGAACAACTACAGCAGTTACTTACTTGAGTGACCCAGTGGTGTTGCAGTTGTGAAAGAGATACCCTGATGGTAGTGCCTCGTAGACTGACAGCACACTGCATCATCTAAAACAAACAGAAACCACAGCTAGCTGGGCTTGGTATTAGGGGAGGCAGAACAGAGAGGGCATTCTCATGTAGGTTCCCCCCGCCAAATTTCAACAAATTACACTGCCCCTTCTCGACACACTAAGAGAAGCAGGACTTCACAGCCCCAAATAAAGTGTAAATTGGGTTACAAGGCATAATGTGTGGTCAAATTTGTAACTATGAAAAAATCTTGTTAAAGTGTGACTAAACAAAAACAAGTGTGGGAGACCCACCCCTTTGGGGGTATGCTTGCTATGCTACAAAAGAAGTGTGTTAAAGTTCAAGGGACATGCAGCAGATTGTCTTTAAACTGGCACAGATGAAAAAAGGATATTTCAAAACCCTGCACTCAAAATT
>JAODFY010160844.1:0-10983 GCA_027580055.1 Paracaudina chilensis | reverse complement strand
AAGCTAGCGTCATTAACAGCACATCAAGAGTACGTACAGAATGTACAGTTTATGTTCATGTTAACATGCATGTTAAAGTGACCGATTCAAATTCAAGGTACCAGTGGAGGCCTCTGTGTCAGGCATTTGAATGTAGCTATTTGCATTCATGAGTCTGTGAATAAGAAAGGGAAAAAAAAAAAACTTCTTGTAATACCTGATCCAAGAATGTGGATTTGTGCAATCAGAACTGAAATAACATATAATATATAGAGCCTAAATACAGATAAAAGACATTAAAATCACACTGCTAAGACATTTGACCACAGGACCACATTTGACCACATTTGACCACATTTGACTTTGAGGAACTGACCCAGCTCTACAAACAGTGTTGTTTTTGGTCAGAAATTGGTACCTGTAGGCAATAGAGAAGAAGAAAATGTAAAAATTAGACAAAGTTTGGTTGGAAGGAGAAAAATATGAACTTACTAGGAAAAGCTACCAAATTTCCCCACGATACAATTGTTTTTAAGAAAACCCTACGCGGTAGCCTATAGACTGATTTTAGTCAGCAATATAATATGCTTGATTAACTTAATACATAAAAATGTAAATTATAAAAAGAGCCAAAATATTGATGCATTTAAAAATACTTTGTGTGAAATTGTTTTGTCTGTACTCTGTAGCCCCTGATGACGGTTCCCATAAAATGAATGAGCAAATGATTGAGCTATCTGCTACCTTTCTTCACCTAGAACCAACAATACAATGTATATATTAAAGATGTCTATAGAAAGACCAAGATAAACTGTGTTAGATAATGGAAAATTCATGGAAGTGCATATATGGCTAAATGGCATAAAACATAAACAATAAAATATAAAGATAAATGATCGAAATACATGGCAACATTCATGGAAACATATAGAACTCGCTTAAAAAAAAACAGAAAAAATGTGGGCAATTTGTTTTGTTGTTTCTACCTACAGATCTCTGAATTTTGCTTTAAAGTTAATGCATGAAAGGTTTAAGCATCTCTCATATAATTTGACACTTTTACGCCCCATCTTGCCTCAGTTTGTCTTGAGTAGAGGCCGAGGGAGAGGTCTACTCAGAGGGAAATCCATTTGCTCCTAATTACTGATGTGTCTAGTACTGACATTAAATTTACATGAAATATTGGAAATTGAGATCCACTTTGCAGTTATCATATTTTTTTTTAAACTTTCTACTGCCATGGTTAATTTTTAATGCATTTTAGTTTGGGTAAATAGTAGTGTATTTGTATAGGGGGCAGTAACAGAGAAAATTTCTCAAAAGAGGCTTGATATAATATGGAGGCAGGAAATATAAACTTCCATCCAATTTTGTTTTAAAAGCTGCCTACATCATAGCTACATGTACTGAGAAATGGAGGCATTCATGTGTGTGGTTACCCTACATCATAGACCTGTACATGTACTGAGCTATGGAGTATGTGTGTAGTTACATGTACCCTCACGTTGTTACATTCATGTATGTGGTTACACTCACGTTGTTATATATTCATGTGTGTGGTAACTGTGGTTACCCTACATGTTCATCATAGCTACATTTAATTGAGGTATGGAGACATTCATGTGCGTGGTTACCCTCATTACATGTACAGCATAAATTCATTTGGTGACAAATTTCTCAACTTCGCTTTCAAGAAGTATTTAAAACTGATCAAGGGAAATTACCTGTTCTATAGAATTAATTAGGCTGATCTATTCATTATGTTTTGAGAGAGTTACTTTATTGAATGACCAGTACACACTCAACACATGGACTATACTCAGGACTATACTCAGGACTAACTGTAATATATACGGGAGCACCAAAGATCATGGTACAGAGTCTGTGCTGTTACAGGGTGATTCTGACAATATGATGGATCTGTAATGTGTTTTTGTCACAAAATATAATAAGCCATGTAAAACCCATACAATGGAAATCATTGTATGATGATAATTACCAATATATTGCTAGATTTCCTGTTTTTAAAATGTTAAATTCTGATTGGCTCATTGAATATCTGTCTAGGTTTTCCAAGCAGAAAAATAAAGGAATAACAAAGACGTTCATGAATAATGAAACTATATATTTTGGGTCTCTGAAGTCATGTTGAATACCATTAGGGAACAGTCGCTAGTCTCAGAACCAAATCAAATGACCAAAGGAGTGGGTGACCCAACAAGGTCTAGGCTGTAGGTTGAATGATGATTATTCTAGAATATTGTTGTTTCTCTCACTTCCATTCATGAAATGATTTTAAAATATTTAAAATATTTATTTTTCCTTAAATAATCAGTGCATTATGGAAGCAGGGATTTTTCTCAGCTTATTTGTTTTATTTCACAATAATAATAAATATATACCCTCTACCTCCAAAATTACCCAAGATGGGTAAAAACATACAACTTCAAGAATAGATTGCTGATACCTTTGTTTGTGACACTGCTGGACACATACAAAGACTAATGAAGAATAATTCTGTCACTGACTTGGGCAGTTCATGCTACAAGTACAGTATGTGAAATCACTTTGTGTTACTGACGATGCTGAAAACACATCAAAGGCGAAATACGTCCATAACTCTTGTCGTTATGTACATCCCCCCTCTTAAAATTAAAACCAAACGATGTCTCGCGGAGCCAATCCACTCTAAATGGCGTCGTTACTCTTCCCTACAGGCATGGCAAGACAAACGTCAGACTACACCTCCATTAGCCAGCTTTAATTTTACATCAAAACAACAAAAACTTGTGAAATTACCAGGGGGAGTCCATCATTGCATCATATATAATTAATAATCTCTACCCCATGCAGCTCAACTTTCAGAATTTTTTGCTGGGACAAAAAAATGGTTCCCTTGGCACCCGTAAACAGCAGTGTCCCTGAATAATTTGCAAGCCTGTGGCTCTCTTACAGTTTCAATCTCTCCCCATCACAGATTCAACAGCTGTTGGATATTCATATGTTAAATACTGCAAGGTATTAGTAGTAGTTTATCTCAGTCATAAAGGTCAATGCTATGAACCTATGAGGAAGTCAGAAATGTGTCATCAGGGTCTGGGGAATACTATGATCAGTTGTGATGTCATAGTTGTGGGGAGGTCCGCTCATAAATGTGTCATAGGGTCTGGGGAATACTATGATCAGGTGTGATGTCATAGTTGTGGGGAAGTCCCCTCAGAAATGTCATCAGGCAATACAAAGGTCATGTCATATAGTTCAGTATTCTTAGATTCATACAATATCATAGTTTATGCAGATAAGTGAATTTTTGAGGCTGTAATCTTTCTTCAGGATAATAATAGAATCTATTGAATGAATAGAAACTGTAGCCTTCCTGGGCACACCTGACAAATGTGACATAAGCATCATCTGTGGTGGGGGCATCATGTTATGCAGGGTGCATCAATAAACACAATAAAAATGTTCCAAGGTGTGTCATAAGATTCTTAAGAATTCTTAAGAAATGGTCAGTCAAAAAAATATTTTGAGGTATTTCCTGCAAAGGTGTGTCAATGCAATGTTACGCATTGACAATGGACATAAATGGCTGACACATAATAGACATTGACACTGGGGTCATTAGGTGCATCGAGCAATTGATCTATGTTTTGGTAAAACATATATTTGCAGTAACTTATTCAGTTACTCCTCTGAGGGGGTGGCTCCAGGGTTATCCCTGCCTTTCAATCCATACCTCTCCCCTTAACCTCTTCAGTTACTACCCTGGGGTGTGTGGCTCCAGAGTTACAGTACCCTAGCCTATCAATCCCTACCCTTTCCCCCTTCTGTTGCTACAGTACTCTGAGGGGTGTGTCTCCAGAGTTATCCCTGCCTAACAATCCATACCTCAACCCCTTTCTCCTTCCCTCTTCAGTTACTACCATGGGGAGGGGGGAGGGCTCTGGGGTGTGGCTCCAGAGTTGGCTCTTTGCTGTTGCTTTCACCCAATCAGGGCTGCAGACCTGTGCATGAAGTGTTATTGGAACTGAACTTGAACTGTTAATTTATCATGTAATGACAGCACAAACTGAGGCACGATTGCTGAGCAGAAATGCCAAATTCTGGGCATAATATCTGACATTGGTTGTACACAGGATATATTTGAAATTAAATCTTTTTGCCGAACCTTTAAGATGTTTTTGACACTGATTTTATAACCAGCTGCTCTATCTTGTTTAATTGTAATGACAACAAGCTCTCATTAGTCCCAAGACAAATATCAGTTTGTCTTTAGTTGGATGGTCACTGGTCAGAAATACAATAGCATGGAAGCTCATTAAGTTTGAATCTCATTATGAATCAATTGACTATCACAGTAGAACTGTATTATGCATGAAGTACAATGAACAGTGCATTGTGTTGTTGTCTTACCACACCTGCTAATATAAGAATGCATTGTTATTAATCAGAAACTGAGAACAGCATATTGCTGAATAGTCACAATAGTGTAAGGTGTTAAATGTTTATCTTATGAGAAATTTAAAGCTGTTGCAAAGTCTTCCTAATCTTGCTCACATCCCCATAATGTGCCCCACATCCCTATCCATAGTGATACTGCAATAAGTCCTGTGCAAGATTGCAAATAGTCAGTACTGATTAATAGTGTAATAAGTGATTACACAATTCAGTGAGGCAATGAGTACAGTGTGCCAATGTGTACAATCTGTATATTTTGGTACTTTTATACTGAATTTTGAGCACCACTATATGCTGTTTTGATATGTTAAGGTTGCATAAAAGTTCTCTTTGTTAATTGGATAAATTTTACATTTATCCTTCTATTTAAATGAAACTGTAGCCTTCCTGGGCTACAGTTACAGTTTCATTCAAATAGAAGGCTACAGTTTCATTCAAATAGATAAATTTTACATTTATCCCAGGAAGGCAAAATAATAGTATATATATATAATAAGCAAACAAATATATAATACTAATATAATAATTCCATTCTTTTTGTTTACTTGACCGGAATCCTGAACTGAGATTGTGATGTTAGTTTTTATTTGTATTTTGAGTTATGTGGTATGTAGAGTGTGGCATTCATGAGTTGTAAATCTAGCTCTCACATGTTCACATTCTTGGCATGTGAAAATGCTAAGAGGTTTTCATCCTCTGCTATTATATGGTATACATACAGGCTAAATGATCACTGCTAGGTACATGTGCTGTGTTATATGTACTCGGGTATGGTTCACACTGCATTGTATGACTTCAACAGATCAAGATTATAATCACAAATTAACACTTATGCTACATTTTATCCAAATGTACTGCACTGTTGACCACAATTCAGTATCCATTGTACCTAAAATTAAGGCCATTTTGTAGATGTTCATTATACCAATCATCCTAAACTACAGTTTACAGTGCTAATGTAGATCCTAACAATAGCAGTTGTGCTTTACAGTGTGCTGTTAGAACACAAGAGGTAGTTCAGAGGGTATCAGATTATAATCAGTCAGATCAGTTTATCAGATCAACTGCTGATTAATCAGTATCTTCATTCAGCACTGAAGTCTTGCCCCACATGCTGTCAGTCTGCTCATTTGCTGTGTATGGGTCATCAACCAGTCACAAAGTGGGGAGGGTGGTGAGATCTGTGTTAGAGCCTTCAACTCAGTAGTTTAATAATAACCTATATTCAAATGTTTCAATATAATATTGTGTTATATTTTAGTTAAATATTGCCATATGGTATACTAAAAACCTAGCTTCTTCAGCTCTAAGGTGTTCATTACTGTTAATAGTGTTTGAGGTCAGTAGAGGTCAGTCTGTGGTTATGGTGGCCTCTCCTCTTTCACACTAAGTATTGTCTCAGCAATTACCCTGGGGCTATTTAAGACAAATTGCTAAGCTGTGGCTGATTACTGAATGCATACCATTGAATCAGGGTTGACCAATCTGTAACTGGATCACATCAGCTAGAATGAAAGGTTAAAAATAAGGATTGAGTGTGCATTCAGATGAAAGGTTTATCATCTTATTTACTGTAGGTTATTAATATAGTCATCCAAAGAGTAGCTTAGGCCTACTGCACATTAGCATACAAAGCAGGTGGATTGTGCATTCACCAAAGAGTAGCCTAGAGGCTTAAGTACTGCACTTTATACTATACAATTGTAGTACACATTAATAGCAGATTGCATGAACTCAAAGAGCAGAATAGGCCTACTGCATCCTATCCTCACACAAACCACATGAATCATAGTACAACAAAAAAAAACAAGCCCAACACCCCAACAAAGTTACAAACTTTGTAAATTATGGTGTCAAATTTTAATTATTGTTCATATCCTGGAATCTATGCGTTCCAAGATCATTTGAGGTAAAAAGCTGTAAACCTTGTAATCGCTACAACTGGGAAATGGTAACTTCTATACGTACATGCATGAACCCTATTGTTTTTGGTGTGGTTCCAAGGTCATTTGAGGTCAGCGGAGGTCAAATATTAAAAATATTGCAAACAGAATATTTGGGCAATGATAATACTGCTAATGTTATGCTTAGCATGTAGTTAGTCCACATGGAGTACATGATAATAGCTGCTAATGTTGTGCTTAGCATGTACAAGTAGTTAGTCCACATGTAGTACATGTATCCTATCATTTTTGAACCTCTGCAGTCAAGTTGGCATGTTAAGACCAGACAAAGGAATTCCAGGTCCTCAGTAAATTCAATGGAAGCCCTCAGTCCTCAACTGACAAACAAAGGTTAGGGTATTATCAAGGTTATAGTTATAGTAAAGAAAATTTAAATGAAGTCCTCAGAAGAACCCATTTTTGCATTTGATGTTTCTGTATGATTTCAGATTGCAAGATTTAGGAGAGGAAGGTTCTAGTGAAGATGAGAGGATGGAGTTTTGGCTGAGTCACACCTTGGTGTTTACATTCCTCACTGCTGCTTACTTTCAACTAGTCCACAGTCAAGGTAAGGTACACCACTGATGAATACCACCCTGTTTCTAATCTGCCTACCCTCATACTGAATAACCTTCCCATTTCTTACCTCCTGAATCCCATCTCCTGACACCCATCTCCTGACTCCCATCTCCTGACTCCCATCTCCTGACACCCACCTCCCGACTCCCATCCCCGACACTTACCTCCTGACTCCCATCCCTGACTCCCATCCCGACTTCCATCCCCCAGACCTCCCATCCCCCAGACCTCCCATCCCCTGACTCCCAGATCTGTTGACTCAATCATGATTATCAAATTATTGAGTATGTCGACCACTGAAACCTCTCCACCAAATCAAGATATTCAGTTTGATGTGACTAAGTGTGATATGGTCACACTAGAATATATTCTGAAATAAATGTAGACCTACAGTGTATCTTATGAACCATTTAGTATTATTGATTTAACTCAGATGAATTATTACACACTGAACACAATTCAGTTTTGGGGTATTGGAAGCATGAAGGCTGTGGTTGAACCTTTTCTTGTATTAATTCAATTGTTTTATTAAAAGCATGATAAGATGTAGGCCTAGGTATTCAGAGGGATTTTAAAGTAACAAGACACTAAAGTAACCTAAAATCTAGCTTCTAGACAGTTACAATTATTATGTATAGACCCGTAGATCATGGAAATAATATCATGGGCATACCTACTGTAACAGCTACTGTAACAGCTGTAACTACTGTAACAGCAATCACCACCAGTGAGAGATGACCAGGACAACTGGACCCATCACATTATCATCCCTGAATCAGGTTAATGTGGCTATATTTTACTTGTGAGTTTCACCTGTTGTCTTAACCCCATTTCAGCAAGTGTAGTTCTCTGTTTCTAGTTGCATCTTCATCTTTGCACTTTACCAAAAGTAAATCCCAGGTAGAGCTTGTCAATAAACTGCCCGCAAGCATAACCTGGTTTCCTTAATTGACATTTTCACATTGCCTGGAAAAAAAGTGACAAATTCTTTAATATCAGTGATATTTCTTTCAGATTTTGTGATATTCCAGGAGGTTTTTTTCAGTGTTGTTTTCCTTTCACAAATATGAAATGCAAAATTTGTTTAAAATATAACTTCCATGTTTGCAATAAAATCCAAGGATGTTGGGTTGATGTTGGAGTGCCTGATAGAATCAAGAAGAGAGTATGTCAGGCCTGTGCATTAGTTTCATAATGGGTTGTAAGTTACTGTACATGCACTGTACATGTACATACATACATACATACATGTATATGTACAATGTACTGGACATAGCGCTGTCACAATCTGCCATTTAAACGGTGCCCAAGTAAAAGTTTAAACATAATTCTGTGAAATTTGTACATACAATGTGAAGAAATTATAAAATACACAATTTCACGAGGGATGGATGATACTTGGTCTCAATGTGTTAACAGCCAGTGATTTTTGTTATGCAATTTGTTAGCAAAGCACAATCAATATCGGTGCAGCCATCACACTGTTTTGAATTGTATTAACAGCCAAGGTTTAAAATATTAAATTTTTGTAATAAGTATTTTTTTATAAAGCACACGATTAGTGGTTCGGCCGTCACACCAGTCACTGATGCAAAATATATATTACCTGTTGCTTATCATGGAATCAATAGAATCTGTTTAAATTGTGCTTCGTGGAATTTTGGTTTTAGAAATTCAGTTTTTTGGCCCTATGTTGAGCCAATAAATTATTGTTGTGAGTATACAATTGTACATAATGCAAGGTATAATGTATGCATACATACTTGTGTACAATACAGTTTACCTTTACAGTATTTGTATAGTGTATGTTAGTTTTGGACAAAAAAATGCTGCATGAACATCACAAAACTGGATCAGTTTAAATGTTAAACAAATGTTTATTTGTACCATTCAAAAATATAGTAATTTAAATGTACATACACTTGTACTTACAAGTAAGTACTGTACAAACTGTACTGCACATACTGTATATACTTGTACTTTACATATATATGTACTGTACAAACTGTACTGCACATACTTTTACTTAACATACTTGTACTGTACATACTTGTACTGTACATACTTGTACTGTACATACTTGTACTGTACATACGTGTATACTTGTACTGTACATATTTGTACATGCACTGTACATGTTTTCCAACAGTCATGTATGAAGTAACCAAATCAATATACCCAGTGCCTATCTATGATGAAGTTGGGAACCTACCAGATTGAGTCACTCATGACTAGGTCTGTGACAGACTACAACACCAACCCTTCAACCTCCATACCCCTAAGTACAGGGCTTAGGCCTAAGCCCTTGTGTATTGTTAGGACCTGTTCGGTATGGATTGGTATCAATTAAGTTCTGCTTGATGGAGCTGATTGTTCTTCAAATTGTCACTAATCTTGAGCAGTTTATGACCCATTGTTGACCAAGATTAGGAAGGGGTAGGCCAATAACTCCAAGGTCTATTGGCTCAATTTGTTTAAACCAATTAGTTCCAAGAGAATTGAAAACAACAAAAACTGTGCAAATTCAGACCTCCATGGAAATAGCAATTGGAATAGCAAATGGAAATAGTCTATTAGAATACCATCTTTATTCAACTGACCTATGTAGTCTAGTACATTTAGGTTTTATAATCTGGCCATTTGAATGGAGAGGGGTGTCTATATAGATAAGGACCGCAGTATAAATACCAGTCTCCATGATCTGGCCATTTGAATGGAGAGGGGTGAGCTATATAGGTTTTAAAATCTGGCCATTTGAATGGAGAGGGGTGTCTAGATAAGGACTGCAGTATAAATACCACTCTCCGTGATCTGGCCATTTGAATGGAGAGGGGTGAGCTATATAGGTTTTATAATCTGGCCATTTGAATGGAGAGGGGTGTCTAGATAAGGACCACAGTATAAATACCACTCTCTCATAGATCAATTTCATATTGAGCTGGTAAATGCTCCATTTTGAGTGGGTGGGCTTAAAAGTAAAACTCTTCAAATATCAATCTTATATGTCTAGTGTTGGGACAATTATAGGTAGGCCCTATATATCGGTAATGCCTGACATATTGGCATTGTCGGCCTTTTATTGTTATCTGGTAACAAAATGCCGATAGTGTGATTTCACAAGTAGCCAATTTGATGCAAACAGTTCATCTCTGATTTAATTTTATTTCTGATATTTACCATAAAATTTCATCTGTAAACCACAAATAAGAGCACAAACCACAAATAAGAGCACAAATAAGAGCACAAACCACAAATAAGAGCACAAACCACAAATTGCACATGTACTGTATCAGCAATACATGTAACTCTATGAACAACGTTATCTTAAAAACAACATGCTTCTTCATTCTTTACCAGTTGTTTGTATGGTTTACAAATTTACACGCAAAAAAAAGCAAATAAGAAATATTTTAGACACAGTGCTACTGTACATGGGTTCCCTGCCACATGCATATGTCGCAGCATATTGTACAGCTGGAAGAAATAAATATTTACAAGGGGCTACTTTTGTTATAGTTGCTCAATCAATCTGAATTATTTATGTAGACCAGGGGCCATTTTCTTTCTCTATAAATATGTTTTCTGTTCTAAAATTTAACCATTGCAACATAAGCAATTGAAAAGAACCATATGTGTAGGGAGCTCTGCAAACCTGGCGGGCGGAAGTTGAATAGTCGAAATGTGTGACACCATCTAAGTGGAGCTCAACCTTTTCAGACCATGCAAATAGCTTAAAAACCTCCTTTATTTTGAGAAGAAGTTTGGTAAAAATTGTTTCTGCCCCAGTGGCATGTGCAGGATTTCATAGCTAGGAGGGGGGAGGGTTCAAATATCTGATCCCCTGGCTGGATTTCTGTTGGGTGGGACTGAATTTTTTCTGTGAAGCATTACGGAAAGACACATACTAAGCGCATGACCAATCGCCAAGTATGGGAGCGGGCGAAAATTGCGTCTTAAGTATGCCAAATTGGCCATTATTTGCAAGTTGAGCAATTCTTGTGATGCTGCCTAATACAAATATACA
>JAODFY010160733.1:0-10983 GCA_027580055.1 Paracaudina chilensis | reverse complement strand
TAAAATAGCACAGCCCACACATGATTCTTTGAATTCACTAGTTTCTTAAAATTTTGCACCCATTTGTAAGTATGCAGACCTAGTTTATCAAACTAAAAAATAATCGGAATCGGGCAGATTATGAAAAAAATATTCCGTAATCGGTATTTTCCGATTGCATAATCGTTTGACCACTACTTGCGACAAAATGCAGACATGAGCTGGACTTTTAAATTAAACCTGAAAATGCTAAATCCTGAAAATGGATCAGATTTGTTTTCCATCTAAGCCGGAGTGCCCTCATCAGTTGGTGGGTAGTGTACCAAAATTAATAATAAAGGCATACAATGGCAAAACAATGATCATCAAGTAACGTTTCCAAACCATGAATCGTTAACATCAAATAATTGGTTTCCTGCCATTTTGTTTGATGTAAAAATAGCTTTCCTGCATTATAGAAGGGGTTTTTATTTTCAAAATGAAAATATGTTACGGAATCAGTCCCGATTTGTGAATCAGAAATTAGTGTTGCCATGGTTTTCTGTAATTTCTTTCTAATTATTAATTAGAAAGAAATTACAGAAAACCATGGCAACTGTTTGAATTAATGGAATCATGCATGACCCAAGTTGCGAGGCCTACTTTCCTCGAGCGGCTGTCTGTGGTACCGTCAGTGAGCAATTTTTTGGTGACATGGTATGTGACAGAGAAGCATTTGTAACTTGTGGAAATTAAATTCCTGCCCTGTCATCGATGCTGCTGGGTATGGGATGAGACAGGGTGGACATAGTATAGGATATATATATACACAGCACTGGAATTTTGAGGTTCCAGCTTCTCTCAGCTTAAATAACAGAAAGAGTCGTGCATGTGACAGCAGATAAGACTATCCCTCCTGTGGCAATGGTGTCAAATTACTGGGCCACGGAGCTAAGTCGGGCCAGGGGGTCCGAAAAACTTGAGAAACTTAAGGAATGAGCTCAGAGGCCTCAAGGTCTAGGTCACTGTAATTATTAATCTGGAATACGAAAGGTTGGCTGCTGCTGCTGTAAGGGTACTGACAGAGTTCATGAAGGACTCTTTCGGTCTCGGGTGAAATCAATAGCAAATAGCATGTTTGGTTGTTGAGATATTGATTTTTTTTAAATTACTTTGAATTTTAGTGAGGCATCTGGTCACATTTGTGATGTCCGCAGCTCACTTGGTGTGGAAAAGTCTTTCATTTATTCTATATATTTATTAAAAAAAATAAAAGCAAAAGCATCTGGGTGCAATGAGCGAAAATATGAACTGATTTCAAACGTTCATATCTCAGCAACCATAAATGCTATTGTAATGGGACTTTCACCACTGAGTGTAGTTTGTCCTCCTCAATGCTATTGTACTGGGACTTTCACCACTGAGTGTAGTTTGTCCTCCTCAATGCTATTGTAATGGGACTTTCACCACTGAGTGTAGTTTGTCCTCCTCTTTCTCGTCATAGTCCTCTGGACTATGCTTTTAACAAGCAACCCCAACCAGGGGGTCGGAGAAACTTGAGAACTGAGGAATGATCTCAGAGGCCTCAAGGCCTAGGTCACTGTAATTAATCGGGAATACAAAAAGTCAGCTGCTGTAAAGGTACAGACAGAGTTTACGTAAGACTCGGTCGATGTCGGGTGAAATCATTATAAACTACTCATTCTAATTGGATATAACAACATTATATGATGACTAATTCTTGCAGAGGTTTTCAACATTGAGTACAGCGGGAACTTTTCAGGGATGTGAATCCTTATGAATTGGGCACCAGAAACGTGGGCTCGGTCTGACACATTTAGCCTGTCCATGATGTGTTTTTTTGGGCAATGAGTAAAAAAATACAAAATAATATACCTACAGTGTAGATACATTGATTAAGTTATATCATTGGATTATAGGAATAGTGGGGTGTAGGAAAATAATTATGCAGGCATATGATGTATAATAATTAAGTATAGGCTATTTGCAACTGAGCAAGATACATGAATTAATATTACTACATGTAAGCTTGATAGTTTGTTTACTATATAGTCTGCATTAAGATGTGTTGAAGGAGTAGAATGTTGTTGCTTTTGTCTGTTAGACTAGTTAGCCTAGGTTCGTTGCAATAAAAAACATTTCACAGCATTTCTTATGCAGATTTTTTTTATTAACTTGGTTTGATTGTTTTTATTAGGGGGGGGGGAGTTGTCAAATGTGCCCTGTTAATATTTCAATCAATCAACCTTCTCAGAATATTTCTGAGTAAAGAAACTTGAAAGGCATTTATCATTAATTCAGTCCCTGCAATGTGTCCACATGGAGCTTATTTGAAAAAGTTGTTGTTTAACTTGAGTTAACAATCAGAGCTTTAAAATTCTGAACATTTCAAATGTTTTCAAGAGCCCATTCTTTGGCTTCCTCCAAGCCTTAGAAACTCTCTTCCTTGTTCGAGTCCCTCAATATTTTAATGCTTCCTTCCAGATCATAACTGTTTCTGATTTATGACACTAGCAATCATGTTGGCTAATTTACTTTGAAGTTCCACTCTGCTGTCCCTGTAATGATGATAGTATTATCATGCAGGCAATTCCCTGCTGTACCCCAGGGATGTGAAAACAGGTCAAGGCAGGGGGGTAGCAATCAGGTAAGGTCCCTGTCATATTCAAGGTCACAGCTACTAGGGTCACTGTATGGGTTATTCTATACTCAGTAGTCATATTGTATGTGCTAAACATGGTGGTATAGATAGCTAAAGGGTTGTCACTTTCTGTGAAATTTTTTAACAGTCGTTCAGGTCACTGAGGCTACCAATATTTTGGTAGGAAAACCAAAGCACCTTTTGCTATGGTTGCCCCTTGGGGACTAACAAATTTTACAAATATGCTGCAATATTGCCACAGACGATGATGAGTTACTAACAAAAATATAATGAAGCATTTGGTAATATAAGCTCTTGCTCAAAATGTTACAATTTGTTTACAAATTAAATGCACAGTTTAATGGTTGTCATTTAGGTCTACAATTATATCCATCAAGAGACATTGGTCTGAATCCTTGTGTGCACATTTCAACTCGAGATGTAAAATCACAGGCAGGCCTGATTTTGCAGTTCTCCATGTTTAGTTAACATGTTTAGAAGGTTTTTCATGTTAGACTTATGTTGATCTCAAATGGCCTTTGGCCTCTTTAAAAAAATGACATTTGACATCTTTCACATTCAAGGTGGCTTATTTACATACTTTGGACAACTTTCAAACCAAATATGACAAAGATTGTAGTTCCATGTTAATTTAGCCTGATTACATTAGTTTTCAGCACCTTACCCGACCATGTTAACATCAAATGAACTTTGACCTCTTACAAAGTCAATAGGGTTCATATATTCAATATAGCTGACAGGTCTACATACCAAGCTTGACTTCCATTCACCCTTCCCCTATTGAGTTCAAAGGCTAGATTGCGAGCAAAGTGTCACACGTCACCATATCATACATACACACACACATGCCAACATTATCACTGCACATGCGTTACTTTTACATTCAGCGAGGAATCAAACACTAAACATGTCACTATTGCCCTTTGGACATTTGGTCTATCTCCTCATGCTTATTCTGGTCACATCATTCTCCATACACAAATTAATAGGACACAAACAAGTTGTGAAAGCACGGCCTCTGGGGTGTTGACCCCAGTTTGGGAGGCCACCTCAACCAAGATCTGGAACTCCCTAGATATATTTTTTCTTCCTCCAAGCAAGAAAAATATACCGCAGAGGCTGCTTACATGCTGCCAAATAAGGTCAGGCCAATAGTCTTAACAATGAATGATTAGGGAAAAAAGTTGAATTTGCACCTGAAGAAGTTTAGGGTGGACAAGGGCACTAGTTGTTCTGTACACTGTTAATTCTGAAATCCCTTGAACTTGAACTCATATTAAAAAAAAAACTGAATTCTGACAGTTTTTTCTTTTTTGAAGGAAAAATAGTTCACAATATGGCCATTATAAATTCAGTGAATTACACAAAGGGGGAGGAGGGGTTGGACCCCTTGCCGATGCTACTGCTTGGTTTTGATTCCTTAAAGAAACCCTGATAAACTATGTTGATTCTACAGATGTGGTTATTTTTCTTTTAGGATACTTTTACAGTAAAGTTTGACTCCAAACACAGATTAATGCTCATCTCTGGGACTCCCATAATGGTGCAAATATTGTAACCCATCATAAACATAATTACTGTAGTAAAGGAAGGTTTTGCGAGGAAACTCAGCAGCTAATATAAGTGGTGGCATTACTGGGGTGTTTGGGGGAGGGGGGAGATTGAGAGGTTAAATTTCATTTAAAAATGTCAATGAGAGCACCATTTAATTTGCATCTTACCATCATTTAATTTTTTCAAATCCCAACAGGGAGGGGGGCACCATGCAATAATTTTAGCCCCCGGATCTTTAAGTCTGGCACTGCCATGCCACTGATGTTTATGCTAAACAGTTAGCCTATGTGCAATATATTCTTATAGCATAACAGATGATAACAGCTGATAGTGTTGTCATTAATGTTGTGTCTTGTACTGTTTCAACAACCGATTAGAACAAAACATTCAAGTTGTGGTGGAATCTAATTCAAAGTACATTTGACCCGGCCGAATATCAACAGAGGGCGCTGTCATATAAGCCCTAGTAGTTGTGCGAAATGTAAAATTGTAACCGAAACTGAGAAAGCGCTAACTAACGTTAGCGTTAGCGGAGAAGAGCTTATAACCAGGAGGGCTAATACTCATACCTATATGAGAGTGCCCTCTGTTGATGTGCAAGAATGACGGGCAACCCCATTAAACTAATTTATGGAAAATTTGTATATATGCCCTATATACATGGTACAGGTATGGTAGGCAAGTGGTTAGCCTCAATGATGGATATATGGCACAGAACATGCAACACTGTGGAATAGGTAGTGTACAATTTTTTAGTAGGCCACACTCAAGGGGTTATTTGGGAAATATCAACAACAAATTTGGTCTGCCCATAGTGCATGTGAATCATGCGCATGATTCAAGACAACTAATTATATTTCCATGAACCGAAGTGAGGATATTGCCACTTGATTTCCTTCTTTTGAATAGCAGAACACCTCGGTCGCCATCTCACACCCTACATTAATATGCAAATGAGGTGAATAATCAGCAGGAAAGTGTTACTTGATGTCATGCTTTATGAATACCAAGGTTAATTACATTCACAAATTTGAAGATCTCAAAATGGTCAGAACCGTGTTATTCTGAGCACATAAAACCGTGTATAACTGAGTATTGAGTATAACAGAATAACAGCAGATACAACAATACTGCATATAACTCTGTAAACTGAATATTGAGTATAACAAAATAATAGCAGATACAACAGAATACTGCATGTAAGTTGTAACTGAGTAAAAAGAATATTGAGTATAACTGAATAATAGCCGAATACTTCTTCTTCTACTCTTCCAACAATCTAGGGCTGAAAAATCTTTACAAGGTTGCTCAAATCTGAAGCTTTCAGCTGGCAAAAATAGGAAGGAAGAAGGTGACCACTAAGGGAAGAAAGTTAGGCCAGAAGCTAAATCACAGTATTATAGGATATGCAAAGAAATACTTTATTAAAAGCATTGTTGAGCAAATTCCAAAATATATCTTGAGCTTACTCATGAGTTACTCAATTTTTTCTCTTTTCTCCCCTAATTCCATGCATGCATTTGAATACATTAAATATGTTTGCCAGTCAGGCAACACTCCCAGATTCTTCATTTAATTTACTACTTAAGATCTGAATTTTATTGATAACACTTGCCTGGGGTGAGAAATAACTGGGTCACACAAGGATGCGATTCCTGGTTTCAGATTATATAGTCAGCTGAAAATATGGGTCTAAGTTAGCAGCTAACTAATTGGTGACATCGTACCTATAGTACCTATGTAACTCTGCAGAAATAAACCATATAGCATACCTGTCTGTGTTCAGTAGTATCGACAGATTTTTTTGTTGTTTGCTGGGGGTGAGGGGCTGCTGGGGGTGAGGGGCAGCTGGGGTGAGGGGAAACTAACTCATGGGGAGAGGGAAGTTCTTGTAACTATCAAATGATTGTTTAATAGAGCCCATTACATGAGCCCAGCATATTACCATGGCCAATTACATTGAGGGAAGGGCAAGGCAATTAAGTGGTTTCCAAAGGATTCCTAGGAGGAAGGCACTTTGTTGCTATGACACTGCCCATGTTCTTCCATGAGGAGAAGCTGATAAAATATAAGCTTACTTACCCTTTTGTTTAACCCTGGTCCGTCAATGGTTCAGTGATCCTGCAAAAGAAGGAAGAGTTATATAATCAAAATGTTAAATATACCCAGTAAAAATGAAGGATACTTTAGTTGGAACACTAGAAGAAGTGTTCTAAGGCCTATTAATTCTTTCCTTCCAGAATTCCCTCATAGTGACCTATTGAGGAGTACCAAAAGTGGAAATTTTAGGATTTCAGAGAACATGTAGCAACAGTTCCAACCTCATGGGAGGTGTGGTAATTCAAAATGGTTGCCAAAGAGGATGTTATTATAGAGGGGGGGGCAGGCTAAAGTTACCAGATTGGCACATGTGCAGGCAGATTCTATGACTATAGTAAGATTAATTCAGGCCAGGTTCTAGTCCTAGTTTAATGAATATGTTATGTTGGTAAACTTTCTCAGTGAGGTGTTTTAATATAAATGCATTTGAAGTTACTACAACAGGGATGTGTTCATTCATAGTTTCAAAAGAATTCAACTGAGCCAATTGAAAATCTGACTTTTTGGTAGGTTTTGCTACTTGCAACCCCACCTAAGGTCTATATAAAATCATTGGGCAATGGGGTATACCAAAGACATTTTCCACACAAGTATCCCATTGATTATGACATTAAAAACTTAAAAACTTACAGAAACATGCAAGATGTTAGATCAACCTAAATTTAGAACCAAAAGGATTGTTAACAATTGTTTTCCTTAATGAGTAAATATGTAAAGGAAACTCCCTGTTAAACCTTTAACAGTAATGTTAGGCCTATGTAACGGTATGCTTAAAGTCAATACAGACCAATTAGTTAAAGGTCTGGAGGCCCATGTAGCTTAAAAGTCATGTGACTTCATGTGTGTCACACACATTCATCAGTTATGTACATAAATGGTAAAATGTTCTTGTTATATATATTAAAGGTGGAGCAGCACATAGCAAATTCATGTGACTTCATGTGTGACAAACAAAAACCCACACATTCATTAGCTATATGTAGGCTACATTAGGGCAAGATGTTCTTGTTGTTTAAAACTGCATTTTAAAGTTCATACAAGATAGAAATTACCTTCAATGGAAGTGTTTTAGATTTTGCAAATGAAAATCATTGTAATGTTACTTTTGTTCATTTGTAGCAATCTGCTAAAGTTGGTGTGCATTTTGAGCATTTTCATACAATGACCTCAGATGACCCCTAAATGACCTCTGACCCAAAATGTGTGGACATCACTCAGGTTGAAAACCCCCCAAGGATCATTACATCCATATTTCACTAAAATCCATGAAAGACTTTAAAAGATAAATTCTATTTTCGTTAAAAAAAATTTACTTAACGACCTTTGACCTCAAATTGCTGAAAGTACCCCTACTCAATGATTGTGATATGTAACTTAATTCATGTGTTTTGACATTGATGGTATGTGGGAGAAAGAAGCATTGTAAGCAATTTCAGTTTAATGGTCTCAAATGACCCTTGAATGACTTTTAACCCAAAATTTCTGGGCACAACTGATGTTCCCATATCCAAGGAATTCATTTCATTGCTGTTTCACTAAAATCCAGGAAAAACTTAAGATGTTATTTTCGCCTTTATACGACCTTGGACCTCAAAATCACTGAACATTGCACATGTACCACTACTCAATGATCATTTAATGTGTAAGTTTGTTCAACTGTGGGAGAAGTCTAAGCATTTTAAGCCTTTTCAGTTTAATGACCTCAAATGACCCCTAAATGGCCTTTGACCTAAACTTAGGAGCAGCCTGATGTCCCCTTATCCAATGAACATCGAGTCCAAGTTTTGTCAAAATCCATCAAACATGTAAGAGAAAAAGCATTTTGAATCAGTTTGGACAGACAGATAGAAGGATAGATGTAGCACAATGGTATAGGCTCAACCAGATTTGCTGATGTACTGCCCCCCCCCCACACTGAAAGGTTGTGCCCCCTCCCCCTTCTTCTCCCTACTTTGAAATGTGTGGCGATGCTGCTGACCCAACCAAACTAGTAAAAACCTAACTGTTTTGGGGATTAATCAGCGACAAACTTGTTTCTATATTTGACCCTGGTTGATCTCAAGTAGTATAGCTTTCATGTACATGTTCACTTAAATATAGGAAATCTACACATAATTTTCCACAAAAGATACGATCGATGATGAAAAATTAGTCTGTTTACAATCCAATGTTGATGAATAAATTCTCTTTATACGATGCAGCGAGGAAACACAAAAACAGTGAATAAAGGAAAACGATGGTATATTCAAGTAGACAAGCGATTTATAGCACACATATATTTTACCAACTGGGTCAGTCATGCGAGTTCAGGGATTAATAAATGTCTGTCTAATCCAGATCTGTGACTCATATTTGGTTTATATCACAGAGACTATTCACAAATCCGCCTGCTGTAAATAAACCCTAATATTTCTAGAATGGAGGTGTTATGGCTGTCAAGGGACCTAACACCTTCTTCTAATTTATGAGTTGTTCCGTCCTAAGAGACTCTTGGCCTAGTTTGCCCCTGACCTAGAAAATCAACCACATCTCAGAATCGGGGGGGAAAAGGCTTTTCGCTCTCTCTCACTCTATCGATGATGAGAGTGTACTCTAGTTCACGACAATTAGATCAAGCACTCATTCGGGTGAATTAAAACTGCCTCTCTTTCCTCCACGCTTTTATTTCTGTGAACTTGCGCCGAGGAGAAGCCAGGAGAAACAAAATGGGGCGTGAAGATGCTCGGCACTATTAATAAGAGATTATTAAAGAAGGTGCTACCCGAATCACATACAAGGTTTTGCAAATTAAGCCTTTGCTTAAAAGCATGCAGTTTACTAAATGCTGCATACATAATTGTTATCCGATAGCAAACTATTTTCAATGAAGCCAAGTTACACAGTCGACTTTTTTTATTACATTTTTCAGTGGAATCTTTTAAAGGTACTGAAAATCGCCAGAAAAACTCTCCCAATACTTGTAACTAAAATCTGGAATTCTGTATTTACAGAAGTATATCATATGCCTTGGCTCTTTTCAAAATGCTCATATCAACCAGTAATTAATGCATATATTTCCTGCCAAAACAAAACCCACAAAGTGTTTCTGAGATTAAAATCCTCACTAATTAGTGTTAATGAATGGCAAAATGGGTGCGGTCGTCTTGTGCCCAAATATTCACTGCATTATTTTAAAACATCACACTGAGGTCGTATTTTGCACCTCATGTCTGAATGCATTTTTAATAGAATTGAGCATTTCTGTAAAAGCCCCATGTTTTTCTACAAATACTTTTCAAATTATATTTGCACACAGAATAGTCAAGTGCCAATCAAGTGTTGATCAAGGGTGAATCCAGGGTTAATCAAATTGCAATCAAGAGCTAATCAAGTGGCAAATCAAGGGTTAACCAAGTGGATATCCATGGTTAATAAAATCGCAACCAAGAGTTAATCAAGCAACAATCAAGGTTTAATCAAGTGGCAATCATGACAACAGCTCCCTCTCTTGAATCTTTAATGAATCTTAAATTTACCAGGAGCTGGTTAAAATTGGTCCTAACCTTCGAAATAATACAAAAATTGCACACAGCTTCATCTTCAATAGTTTTTGCAAGACGATTGCGAAAAAGATTCAAACCTCCAACATTTTACCATACGAGGCTAATCATAATTATAGAATGGGTAAGAATTGATGGCGCAATACATGCACATTAAGTTACACTATTGCTACAAGGCTGATGTATGAGCAAAGAGCCTACAGGTGGTCAAATATAAGCAATTTACAAAGTGATTTTTCCCAATATCATTTAGCCAACAGATGGAACTAGACAAATATCGACAAGAACCGATAAATGTACTTTTGGTCTGTAGAACTATACAGTAATATTTGTGCCATCTGTGAGGACCACTGTGAACTTGAATGCTTATTACAGGACTTTACAGTGGGACTCAACCTAAAACCAGGAAATAAAATGACACTGTTCTAACAATTTTTGCTCACACAAACAGATAAACAACTTCTAAAAAATGAGTAAAAATGTGGCTGTTGCATCTGAAAGTGGTATGTTTTGGTGAATTAAATGTATATATTTCAGTGTTGTTTGCCATATTTTCTTTGTGTACAAGAAACATTGACATAGTTGCATGTCTATTATATTGAGCAGTCTGTTCTTAATGGCAAGATTAGCGGTTCAATCATCGTTTATTGTACAGCTACTTAGCTAAATGATAGGCTAACCATTACTGCACACATAAGTCAATGCATATGGCTGCAGGCTCTTGCTTTATAACAATAATGTTAGAGCAAGGACATAATATGGTGTAACATCCTTGTTTACCATATTCAATTTGTTTTTTTCATTTGGCTCACATTCAAATGTCAATATCCGCTGATAGGTAACACCAGGAAGGCCTCAGTTTTGATGATCGAGGTCTGTTTTTGGTATTAAATATTTCACATTTTTGGGGCATATATTGGACTATATTGTTTTGACCCATTTCAGAATTTATGTTCCACATATTAACCTAGAATGAAGTTATTGCACTCCATTACCTTTATGTGGCAAGAAGCATGGCATACATTTATTAAGATGCAAGGGCTAAATTACATTCCCTGACTATTTAAAAAGATGGTGTACACACACACACACATGCTTGGAATTCACACATTGTTCCATCAGAAAATATCCCAACCCCACTACCACCCC
>JAODFY010160732.1:0-17693 GCA_027580055.1 Paracaudina chilensis | reverse complement strand
CCCCCCCCCCCCGAGTGACTAATACCAGATTCAATACAGCAATGTTAATAACCATCCCTTACTTCCCCTATGTAAATGGTAACATACTTGATAAGAAGGAATAACTGCTCATAAACAGTAATAACATCTCAATCCATCAATGTGGTTTGTATTTTTATTACGTTCAGAAACAATATGTAGGTGCTATGTGTGTGAATGTTATTCCCACTTCACACCTGTAACTGCAAAACATTATCATCTCAATGAATGGAATTATGAAATGGCTTGTTTATCATTACATCCTAAAATGCTACTGAGATGGAAATTTAACCATTGGGTGGTGGTGTCAGGAACTTTTTTTTTTACTTACGGAAAACTATAACAGTGAAAGAGCAATTGGCCTGGTTTCCAAAGTCATCACTAAAGGAGTATGTGACGAGGGTGCTTCCGACTGGGAATTCAGCACCGCTGGTTGCAGACTGGGTGAGGGAAACAGCACCAGATTCATCTGTGGCAGTAGGTTCTGGGCTCCAGGAGACTACCCCCGAGTCAAAGGCTGAGCTCACCTCCAGCTGGATGGGGGCAGTGGGGCAGTTAGAGATGACTGGGGCAATGGTATCAATGACAACTGCAAAGAGGATTGATGAAACAAATAAGGTACACATGTTCAAGTGAATTCAGTGACCTCCCCATGAAATCTGGGAGTGGTCAAAACTCACAGAATCAAGGGTTTATCACAGAAAATAATTGACATACCAGAGTTGTGGCCAATCCCAGGGACATTATTGTTACCCAAAACCGAAATAATTTTGTGTTGATAAAACCAAAAAAAAGCCTTAGGTAACAAGTAACAACTCTACGTGGGTGCTGTATGAGCAGTATACCATCATGGAATCCATACACCCTCAATATTAATTGTATACCACAAAGTGACTTGTATGTACTGTATTTACCGGAAAATATTTTTGCTTCAGTATTAATTTTAGGATTTAGACAATTCCCTTTAAATTGAAGGGCTTGGTAATATACAAATTAAATTGCTCAACTCACCACCAGAGACAAAGATACGGACAGAGAACGTGCAGAAGGCATTATTGCCCGCACCGTCAGTAAATGTGTACAGCACGACAGTCTCTCCCACACGGAAGAACGAGTTTGGTTCATGTGTCTTCTGGACGTCCAGTATGGCGTTGCTGTCATCTGTAGCTGTGGGCTCCTCCCAACTGATGAACTCACCAGTTGCAGTGTTTGGGATCTGTCTATAGATATCACTAGGACAGTTGGTTATCACTGGCCTGGTTGTGTCTGGTCCTACACCTGATAGGAAGCAAGAGTAACATGCTTGTGGATTTAGCTTGAGCATATGCCATGTTGATTACAGGGAAATCGATGGGGTCCCCAAGAAGGGGCACCACAAAAATTGTTTGTGCTCCCTCCCAAAGGAGATTTGTGGTATAAATAAAAAATAAAAAACTAATATTTAATGATGCCTGCCCAAATAATACTCCTGGGGAAATGTTGTGCCCCCTTGTCTGCACGGCAACGCCACTGGAGGAAGTGAACAGACCCTCCCCATGGAATTTGTGATTGGTCAAAGCCCATACCTGACAATTCAAGTGGATTTGCAGCATTCAGCGTTCTTTACACACACATACTCTTATTATATATATTATGGTGCGGAGTGATGCGCTTTGTTCAACCATATAGTATACTATACTTTTCTCCTGAGCAATCAGATTGTTTGTAATGCATGTTTACTGATTTACAACCACTGGAACTATTTTTATTTTATTTATATTTTATCCTCAAGATCTGGGATGGTATGTTTACATTCTTGGGTTCGATTGCTGTCAGTTTGGCATATTTAGGACACTCCACTGGTATCTTTGACCTGCTAGGGTGTGTCCAAGCAGCTTTTTAATACAAGTGTCACAGCATGTGTTTACTGTTAACAATGACAAGATGATTTGGCACTGAATTGTTTCCAATGAAGATCCTTTTTGCAATCCTTTTTATTAAATGGCAAACTTGAGGAAATCTTTATTGACATGGTGAAAACATTGAATAAAAGGCAATTCGCACATATGTAGTATTATAGACATTTCACTGTTTGTTACATAGTAAAATGCTGTTGTTAATTACTATTGTCAAAATAAAAAAAAAATCACCTTGACTAATAATGACTTCAAAGGAGCAGATAGCAGAGTTTCCTGCATCATCATAGAAAACGTATGTAACCACGGTAACCCCCAATCTGAAAAGATCCCCGGGTGAAGCAGATGATTGGAGCGATACACTGCCAGAGTCGTCGGTTGCTTCAGGTGCAACAAAGGTGATTGGTGTCTGTGTGGTACCCTGAGGAACAGTCTCGGAAATATCGGATGGGCAGCCGGTTATGACTGGGCGAGTGTTGTCTTCAGAAGGACCACCTGTAAGATGAAAACATGGATGTTGTCTACATTTTTCACACATGTCCAGATAAAACAATGACTACAAGGATCACAATACAAGGACAACTGTCCATAGTTTGTGGCTCAAACATGGTTCCTGCACCTTGAGAGAACCATATCTAATTTTGTACAGACCATTGTATATGTATGCGTCGTACATGTCACTGCATGCGGTCTATAGCTAGCTAAGTCACGCCAGAGAAATATTCAGTTTCTGCATGTGAGCAGTCAAATACGGGGTGCGTGGACTGATTTTGTTCTGCGTGTATGACGAATACAACAATTGACCTCAGTAACAGACAGCAGGGCTAGCAAGTACTTTCTTGGCAATCGGTGTCACGTGTGTGAAATTAGTAAAATATCGCTAGGCTAGTTAATGTTCCGTTATGAACAGAATTTTGTTGCAATATCAAATTCCTTCTTTTGTGGGCTTAAGGCTAGATGCAAAATTTCATGACTTCCAGGACTTCAAGCACATTTGGGGAAATTTCATGACTATTCCATGCCTGGAGCACATTTTTGGAAATGTCATGACTATGGGAACAATGTTTGAATGACCTCTATGCAAAAGACACCCAAACAAGCATTTCTCCTTAGTGGGATCTATGATAATTGCACACATAGGCTAAAAAAGGTTTCCCTGGTGGTAACGCTTACTTCTCACTGTAACGTCAAACATGCATTGAGCAGAGTTTCCAGAGGGGTCAGTGAAAGTGTACGTCACTGTCGTTGTACCGATACTGAAGAAGCCAACTGGAGATCCAGGCCCAACGATGGCGACTTCTCCTCCAGATTCATCGACGGCGGTTGGAGCGGTCCAAGATACCGAGGCAAATTGGCCATTTGGTAGATTCTGAGCAATGTCTTCTGGGCAGTTCGAGATGACCGGAGGAGTTCTATCATCACCACCACCTCCCCCTGGGAATTATAAATACGGTCAAGTATGATCATCAGTAACATAATGAATTTTAGTATTAAGTTTGTATTCAGTTACTTAAAAACTACAGTTTGAGATGTTATATAGGACAATACATAGTTTGTCACGTAAAACAACCATACCAGCTCTATTAATTTTGCCAATCCTAACACTCATTATTAAGAACATAGGAACAAGGTTTTTTTTTTAATTGGCTCTGTGACAAGTTATATGCATAAATTGTTTATTTAATATTTAATGGACACTTTGAAAATGTTTAACATATTTGCTTAGTTAAATGAAATATTAAAAAGATGGAACAAACTGCATCTAATAATAGGCCTAGTTATGCAAAAATTTTAAAAAAGATTTTCCTTCATTATACAAAAAACAATAGTACCAAATTTACCGATATCAACACTGAATTTATATTTAGTGAAATTGTATATTAAAAAGAGGCAATTCAATAACAAGCGACAATTCTATAAATTGTTACCAAGGTTCTAGTGTGTCCAATTTAATGTGTTCAATTTTCAAAAATGTTTTCCTTACATTATATTAAAAAAGAAAGGGTGCAAAACTTACTGATAACAACAACATCAAATTCACATATAGCAATATTATTGGCATTATCTGTGAATGTATATGTCACTGTGTCGGTCCCAACGGGAAAGATGGACCCCGGTTGTGCAGAAGAAGTCGCACTCGATATCCCCGAGGCATCCGTAGCAGTGGGCGCTACCCATGACACTATCGCACCAGAGGCACCATTCAGAGCAGTTGCAGTTTGAGTTGGTGGGCAATTGAGAACGGTAGGCCGCGTCACATCACTCGTACCTTTAAGATAATATAGTAATATAGAATATAGTAATATGGAATGACACAAGTTCAAATTATGGCTTATTTGCAAGACGATATCCTACATTATAATAATTCATGTGACTCCAATTGCAAATGAACAAGCATTAAGGCAGTTTCAAAACATTTATGGTACATAAATTATGCCAACAACTAGTTAAAAGTAGCCTACTTAACTAGCATATTTGGCAGCCATAATCAAGAAACACTCCCGCCTCCTACCAAATGTCATCATCACAACTCCTATGGTTCATAAGCTTTGCACAGACACACACCCACGAATGCCCCCTAGTGATCACCAAGTCCCCATTGGAACACAAAACTAATTGAACAGATAAACTGATTACCGACTGAGGCAAGGTGAAAACTCACCAGCATTTACGACAACATCAAATTTGCAAGTTGCAATGTTGCCCGATGCATCCGTGAAGACGTACTCCACTTCAGTGGAGCCGACAAGGAATGCACTGCCAGGGGACGCGGTGACTGTGGTAAGGCTGACCATTCCAGAGTTATCTGTTGCTGTCGGCGTGGTCCAAAATGCTGCAGCAGAGTTGGATCCTGGCGCCGAAGTCACAGTTACACCGGCAGGACAGTTAGAAATCACTGGTGAAATGTTATCGCCAGAGGATCCAGCTGCAGAGAAAAGTATTTTGTTATTCCTTAAATGACAAAATCATGATTGAAACTTACATCTAATTGCTTTGGAAGATTTGAAATGCATTACTTTTCTTCACAAAGGCGGCTCAAAGTCGGGCTTCCTTGGCTGTTAATACTTTCCCATGGGGCTAGCTGTTATCCTACTAGCCTGGGCTAGCTGTTATCTAAACCTACTAGCCTGTATCATTTGAGATTCTTACATTGTTTTCACTTCAAAATATGAGGATTTGGTGACATTGAGAAATTATGGTTGATTTTGTGAATGCAAATGTACATTGTTTTACAATACACTTTATATATATTTTTTTTTTTGGTAGGTTGTTGGGGCTACTGGGCTGGCAGGTTATATTTGATATTAAGCACTTCACCGATGCTTGTTTACCTCTTGTGTTACCAGCCTTACCGGCTTGCGTGTGAAGCGGAATTTGTTGCTTGGCAAATTTTACTGAATTAAAAAAAAAGAATAATCTCAACCTTGGAAAGGTGCATAGCTAAAACAATAAAAAACATTAATAAAAGAAATTGAATTAAAAAGTTATCATACTTGTAATGATAACATTGAAGGAGCACTCGGCACGATTCCCATTGGGATCTGCAAAGATGTAGCGAATGGGGGTAGAGCCAAGGGTGAAGTAACCCGAAGTAACCGTAGGTCCAGACAACAACTCTACAGAGCCGGAATTATCAGTGGCACTAGGAGCAGTCCAGGATGCCTGACCGAACATGCCACCTGGAATGTTGACCTGTATATCGGTTGGACAACCAGAGATGACTGGGCGAGTGCTGTCAGTAGATTCAACTGAAAGGAAAATAAGAAATTCTTGTGAATAGTCCAGTAAAAATACACTCTATGGTGAAACTCCCATTACAATAGCCTGACACAACGTCCATGTGCCTTCTGTTGCGCCTTTGGGTAAGTGAGGTGAAAACAAATAGGGCTATAGTCGAAACTATATTAGTCCCAATGCATATTACCATTTTGGGATACTGGAAGTATACAAATCTACATCCACGTAACTAAGCCTAGTTGAATATCTGAATTCTCAATGAATTAGTCCGACTACACTTACACAAACTATGTTACATTATTTTTATTTTCACCCTGCATTGACCTCTGGTCATCCCAAAGGTGCATAAAGTTTGGTCTGCCTATGTAGCACTTTTGGTTGTTGAGATTTTTTAAATTACTTTAAATTTACTTAAAATAACTGTTCAGCTGAATATAAATCCACATGTGTAATCAATAACATGACTGGAACAATCTGCGAGTTTTGTCAGACTTACAAAACAATTGTGATACAGTACACAGAGGACTGACCAACAAAAAAAATAAGAATTTAACAAGAAAGGGCATTTTACATTAGAAATACATGTGATATATATCTCATTAAAATGAATGGCAGTAAATTAGTTGATTATTTGGTTTCACTCAGATATGCCAGATTAGTTTGAGCTACATGATTGTACATAATAGTAAAGGAGTCATTAATTATTTGTTATGAGAATAAAGTGATCAACAATTTTGTCCTTATTTGTGTATTTTATCACATTAAAATGCCCCAAATTTAGTGAATATAAACCTTTCTATTACTGAATTAAAACCAGTCTAACATCCAGAAAGGCAGTGTTCCCTGGGCCCTATTGCCTTTCTGGATGAAGTCGTTCTGGTTTTCATTCTGCAATAGAAACCCGCGCCCGAACTGGCTATGAATCCCTAAATACTAAGCAACCCAACAGAGCTAATCATAGAACTGATACTATCTTGTAGCTTCTTGAAGATCACCATCATTGTTGAGGCATAAATAAAAGGCACAATTTTTCTGTTTCATACAATGTAAATTTTGTTTCATAAATTCAGCATTTCCAATTTTGTTTTTTTTACAATTTTTAAAAATATTTTCTTGTTTCCTAAAAAAACATTAATCAAGTGTTTGTATTTCAAATGCTATGGATTTAGTATTTTGGGGCCTCGCTGGGATTCATCTCGGTTATGTGAAAGGTCAATTATTTATATTTTATTTTGATTTTATCATGATGAACTTCTGTGAGTTGACTGATTTCTGTATAATTTTCCCAAGATTGTAATATCAGATTCTGTGATTTTTTGGAGTGATCCATTAATGCAGAAAAGTGGTGCCTTAGGTATGACATATCACAGCTACTGTGAATGAATGTAGCTTGCAGTATTGAATGCTCTGCATATAAAGGATATTGATCTTAGCTGGCACTATTGAATGTTCTGCATATAAAAGGTATGGACATTGAGGATTTCAGTGAAGAACCACAAAAGTAACTCACATGCGACGCTGACATCAAACTGGCACACGGCAGGGTTGCCGGCAGTGTCAGTGAAGGTGTAAGTGACAGAAGTAACACCCAGTGGGAACAGTGACCCGGGTGTGTGGCTCCTGGTGAGAGAGGGCTGGACCTGTGAGTTATCAGTCGCTGTAGGCTCGACCCAGGTCACTGCCGTCCTGCTAGCACCGACTGGAAGCACGGCGGATATATCCTCTGGACAGCCGGAGATCACAGGTTTGGTGGTATCACCTGGTTGTGGTGCTGTGAATGGATGCAAATAAACATTGTCATGTCATCTAGAATAAAGATTTGATGTATCATCTGACAAACCTCTAGATTGCTAATCAATACAGCAAATTTTCTTTTTATATTTATTTGGCTTCCAGGACCCGGCCCCTCAAATAGCTTGACAGCCAGCGGCAAACTCAAGAAGGAATAAAAACTCTAGGCATGAAAAAAAATCACAGCTCAGTTTGGGGCTCCTAAAACTCGTTAGTTTGGCACCACCAGTCGACTGATAACATTTATTACCACTGTTTATATTGATGGATACTTACAGGTTACAGTCACGAAGAAGAGGCACATGGACGGATTATTGAACTGATCGACAAACACGTAGGCGACAATAGACTTCCCCACGGGGAAGAGATCTCCGGGGGCAGCAGACTGGTAAACCAGATCAACGGTGCCGCTGATATCAAATGCAAACAATTCCGGCCAGGTCACGACACCCTGCGTGCCAGCTACAGGGACTGTGATGGGGGTACTGGGGCAGTTTGTAATGATGGGGCCAGTATCATCAGCTGTAGATGAAAAACAGTCAGAATAAACATACACTGTGCAGATGGATCATGGAAAAATTGAAACAAAACTGTTTTTGTATCATCTAATTCGTGTTTTAGTCTATCAAACCTAGTTGTGTTGGAGCCTAAAACAATTCCTTCAAATTTTGATGCTCACTTCTTTTGGTGATTTCTCATACAATAGAGCATTCTGGTATATGCAAATCTGGTTTGGGATATTCAGCATAGGGAATGGCTAAAGGTTGTGGAATGTATAGTTTCAGAAAATGTGTAAAATTGATCTTAAAAAAATGTGTGCATTGATCTGGAAGGAGCTATCTGGTGCCACGGCTGACAGGACTTTGGGGCACATGTTTGTGTCACCTATCTCAAGTGTGGTCGATGGATGGCGATGCTAATAAAAACGTTAACAATAATGGTGCCAATGATAGGTACACTTATTTTACAGAACGTATCATGCTGCTAAGCGGCACTGGACTTACTTGATGTTATGACCTCACAGGTGGTTCCACTGAACCCTTGAGTACAGGTACAGACGTAGTATGAATTGAAAGATGTGCAGGCAGCACTGTTTTGACATGGGTCGCTTAAGCAGGGGTTTGTCACTGTAATGTTGGGAAAGAAAATTAAAATGCTTGATTTTATATCAACAGCTGATCGAAATGTTCAATGCATTGTTCCACCCAAGATTGTCGAAATTGAGAACGAATCTCAGTCTAGGACCCTTGATATGGGATTAGTGAAAACCTTGCTAAAAATAAGAACAATAAAAGGGAACAATAGAGAAACAACAATAGAAAGCAAGAAAAGAAACTAAGAACCATGTTACATGTGATGGGAGATATTTAGTCTTGGATTAAAAACTATTCTCACATTAAATTTCAGGGAACATAAAGCAATTTAGATAACTGTTGTTCCATATAATCTTGCTAGTTGCCAGTATTGAACTTATCCTTAAAACAGTCACAGTTGACCACTTACCACGAGTGTCACAGTTATGTCCACTGAACCCAAGCGGGCAGAAGCAATAATAGTCAACATCTTGGTCATAGCTGTGGTAGGCATTGGAACAGCTGGCCCCGTTCTGACACGAATGACGATTCCTAAGTTGGCAGATATCTAGGGCAGGAGCCACGGCTTAAAAAAGGCAGAACAGAATATCTTTTAATAACATTCACTCCATCTTAAACATTTAATAACAATTTAATAACAATAACAATTAATAACAATTTAAACATTTAATAACAGTCACTCCATCTTAAAGGAACAGTACTTCATTAAATTAGGTCCATAATATCAATCATATATATATACATTATGAGGGTGTTTGGTAATAAATGATAACTGAATTACATAATTACCAATTCATGATCATGTACAATTTCCATATTTTTCCTTACCCACTGATAACTGGCAGTTGGCTCCAGTGAATCCTGACTGACATATGCAGGTGTACTGGGGTACATAAACTCCCAGTGGTGAACTGTTACTGTTATAGCTGGCCCTACATGTACCCCCAGTCAGACAAGGTGCGGCATCACAGGGATCGGGCAGTTCTACCAAAAGAGAGGTAAAAAGTTTTGCCAGTGCATATGCAAATTATGTAACCGATCCCCCCCCCCCCCCCCATGAGCAAACAAATATTCCTGCAAAGAAACAAAATGACAAATCCCCCCACCAATTTTAAACTAGGATCAATTCAATTATCCATTCAATTATCCATTCAATTATCAATATATTATCAATAACATACCCAAATTTAAACACATGGGTTCTAGCCACAGGTTCTAGTAACAGGGTTCTAGCCACAGTGGGTGGTTCTGGGTAGCAGTAACCAGCACTCAACAGTGCCACCCGGCGCTCGCGGACAATAACGATTCTTGCAACCACCGCTAATTTTCATAACAGAGGAAATGCTCAAGATTTATCCCAAATTTATTATTCTATTTACTGTGACAAACATCACTAATAAATGGGGGAATATCGAATTTGATCGCATGTACGATGTACTGTAATCTTACAGCCTTCAGCATTATAACATTCCAGACAAATCTGAAAATGCTGTATATAGCCCAACACTAATTCTGCTCAAGATCCTGGTTATGTAACATTAATTTGGATTTTGGGGTAATAGCCAAGGTTAACACTTGTCCTCATTTTCGCAGACAGTCCAATTTGTCGTCCCAACTATCAAATATCCTCAATGTCCCTCATTCGGCAAAATGTCCTGGAAATGCAATGCTGTAAAGATCTCATTGTGTGGGTTATACTGGACTAATAGACCATCTCCACTTCAGTTCTTCACACTTCAGTACATCGACATCATCATCGTTAACATGTATTATAATAGCAAGTAAGCTAACAAATGTCACACAGAATCACATAGATCTAAAATTGCTCCCACAATGGCCAACAGGTCACTCCCAGCAAACACTGTCCCAGACTTTCAGCAATAAAACATGATCACCTTAACTTTGGAACAAACAACATACCTTCTCTTGCCACCACTTGACTTCTACAATTGATTCCTACAAATCCTGGTCGGCAGACACATATGTAATACTGTCCATCCATGGTGAGACAGGTTGCGCCATTATCACACGGAGAACTGTTACAAGGATTCACATTAGGCGTTGAGACTAGAAAACAAAAAAGAGATATCATCGATTATGATGATGCTTAGCAACCTACGGTTTGTGGTCTGACAGCGGACATATTGTCTCAGCATATATTGTCAGTGGCCATATCAAGATGGAAAATTGTTACCTGTGAGAGCTGCTTTAAAGAGAATCATTTTAAGGCTTGCGAATGAGAAGACTCTGCTTACCTGGGTCTTCACATCTGATTCCGGAGAAACCGTTGGGACACTCGCAGGTGAAGTCACTGCAGGTGCCTGCCACATTGCTGCACACTCCTCCATTCCGACACGGGCTGCTTGTACATCCTGGCGTATTAGCTGAGAACAAAGGACAGAAGCGTTGTTTGCAATATCTTTGGAGAAGCTTATGAAATATACAAAACCATTCCAGGCAGTAGCAGACCATCCACACCAGAGTTTGCTCTCAGAGATGCCTTCATCGCTGGGTGTCTGGGAGGTTGCAAAGCCTACCAACAGTGCTGCAAATTTCAGCTTCACAAATAAATAAAATTTGTAGCCCAATAACACATAACACTATATAGAAACACAATGTGAAATATTTACAAACGTATTCATTTTCATAAGCAGGTAGCTAGTCCAATAGCCATTCAATTTAAATTTTTCAATTTAAATTGGAAAAGTCTACTCGATGAATGAAAATAACAAGATCTTACCTATTTCACAATTGAAGCCTGTGAAGCATCCTATGCATTGACATGAATACGCAAAACAGGCGTCATCAGCTGCAGTGATACAGAAGCCATCATTCTGACAGGGACTCGGCTCACAAGCTCGTTTAGCTGAAAAAACAAGAAAATTTATCTACATGTAAGGAATTATGTAAGGTAATTCTATTTGTCACAATGAAAAGTAAAATAACCAGTTTAATAAGGATGCCACTGTGTTAATTAACTTGCCACTTTGCACCAAGACGCCACTATGCAACAAGACGCTATGTTGCTGTTACTGTAATGCCACTATGCAACAAGATGCTACATTGCTGTTACCGTAATGCCACTATGCAACAAGATGCTACATTGCTGTTACCGTAATGCCACTATGCAACAAGACGCTATGCTGATGTTACCGTAATGCCACTATGCAACAAGACCCTATGTTGCTCTTAGCGTAATGCCACTATGCAACAAGATGCTATGTTGCTTTTACTGTAATGCCACTATGCAACAAGATGCTATGTTGCTGTTACCGTAATGCCACTGCTGTTACCGTAATGCCACTATGCAACAAGAAGTAATGGTTACTGCTACAAATAGCTAATTTAGTTTCTCCACACTTGTTTTAGTTCTCAGCTCTATTCAAAATTATTTTAGTGAATGTTATTTCCTTTATTAATTATATATGTAAGTAAATTATGAAAGTAACTGGAGCATTAAATGGTTAGTCCAAATTCATCATGCAGATGGATTGTAAAAAACAAAAAAACACCCAATATGTTGTACTTACATATCTCACAGAATTTCCCAGTGAAACAACTTGGGCAGGAACATGTGTACTCTGTGCAACTTCCTGCCACATTAGTGCAGACGCCTCCATTCGAGCAAAGGTTGTCGTCACATGCATTGTATGCTGTAAACAAAACAAACAAATATACAAGCAAACAAAATAATTGGACTGCACTCACTGTGAAGTTGTGATTGGTCGAATATCCTTACATAGCATCAAATGAGCTGACCAGTCTAGCAGATATCTATCGTTCCCAAAAGGAGAGTTGTTAAGCTTTACTTTGTCAATTGATGTGTTTGGTATTGGGGGTGGGGGACACCTATAAAGCATAAATGATACAAATTATACAATGATACAAGTCATCTCTAACTGTATCTATATCACAACCATGCACAGAGCGATGTGCAACTGAATTAACTAATTACCAGATTCACAGAAATCCCCGCTGAAGCAACCTGCTGACGGGCAATTGCACTGGTAGACGATGCAGCCGGCAGCCTGCTCACACTGAGCTCCATTCTGGCATTGGTGGTTCAAGCATGCATCCAATGCTGTCATAAAAAAAAAAAATGAAAATATTTGTGATTTCATTTTTTAAATAAAGAGAGGAACTTTACCAAGATATCTGTCATGACTGTAGGTCTTTTGGACCATTGGAAATAATCACACTTCCATCTCACTATTGGGACATGTCCTATGAAGCAGGTTATTCTGTTATAATCAGTTTCACTATTACACGTAATGAGATGATGAAAGGCGGTCAATGGTCAACTTAGAATAAACATTCAGACGTAGCACTTAAGGCTACGACAAACAGTATGGGCAATTTTCACATTTCACTGAGCACTATCATGATAAGGTCTTCTCAGTAACATCCCTCTGACTCTTAATATACTGATATCTATATACTCATAATAGGCCAAGGCTTTTTGTTAACTGTCTGTTGACAGTTAAATCAAACTATGGGAGAGACAATACATTGAGTAATGCACTGTTGTGAAATGTATCAAATTAAAAATGTACTTTGTTAATTATAGAACTGGTGCACAAGGATACAAATGTAGTCCTACTCACCAGTCTCACAGAAAGGTCCTGCAAAGCATGACGGGCATTCACAAGTATACTGAGTGCATGAACCAGAGACAGGGGTGCAGACTGCTCCATTAGCACATTGGTTATCAGTGCAAGCACTAACAGCTGCAAGAAAAATAGGGGAATAAATACTTAAATTACTGCATATATTTTGTACTGCTTAGTTCACCCCTGTTATTTTCAGGTAACCCACAAATTCATTGTATAATTGTTGTAGAAGGGAAATTTCTAGTGATTTCGGTACCTTTTAGTAAAATTGGTATTTACATAATATCAAAATATCACTCCCCAAGTTTGAGAACCTCTCAAAAATGCTCAGGATCCTTGACGTTTGGGTAACATAAGCTTACACCTTGGTAATATAAGCTTACACATGTGTAATATACACTTGCACATGTGTAATATAAGCTTACACATGTGTAATATACACTTGCACATGTGTAATATAAGCTTACACATGTGTAATATAAGCTAATAGAATTTTCTGCTGTATGCCAGCACAGACATGGTTAAGTAGCGACAGCTGCTAACCTTGCAGTGACCTCACCTATTTCACAGCTAGACCCTGTAAAGCAGTCCGGGCAGACACAGAAGAAATCCGTTTCACCTGCTACTATGCATGCAGCTCCATTCTGACATGGATCAGGGCTGCAAGGGTCCACTGTTGAAAAAAATTCAAGAAGAGTCTGTGTGAGTGGCAAATTGTTCATTCATTTAATTAAACATATATATATATATACTTAATGCAATTCTCAAGAAAAACTGTTCAATGTGTGCTTCCCAAAATAAAAATGAAAATTACATATCCAATTGTGGAAGAGTGCAAAGATGGGGTATCCTTTAGTGAGGGAGGGGGTTCCATAGTCTTGGAGATGCAAATGTCACGTCTCCGAAATAGGATTTAGTAGCAGGTTGGGAGCAGATCGAGTGACTGACTGGAATCTGGAGTACGGCAAAGGATGGTACATTTCCATAAGAGGTAGGATGGTGCCATTTTGTTACCAACCATATGTGATTAGTAGTATATATTTTAAGACATGTAGAACACAAGAAGAACATAAGAAAAACATAATATAAATACACACAAAACTCATGTGAATTTCCTATGCACTCCCCCACCTTTAAGTAAGTTTGAGTAACTATACACTTAAAATTGGCAATCATTTTTGTTTTTGTCAAACACTGATTAGATCACAGGTAGGCTGATGAGGTGAGGATAATTACCTTCGATCACAACGACATTGAACATACACCTTGCAGTGTTCCCACTTCCATCAATGAAATCGTAGGTGACACGTGTGACACCTATGGGGAAGATATCACCAGGCTGGTGGGAACTGCTGACTATGCTGGCCTGTCCCGAGTTATCATTAACCTGGGGGATGGGCCAGGTGATCACGGTACCCCCCTCACTGGCAATTAAAGTCTCCGATATCTGGGAAGGGCAGGATGGTTCCGGAGGCACCCTATCAACTGAAAAAGAAAATTCCATTATAAAAAATATGTATAGATGCATGTAGAACTAGTAATACACAACATCATATAACAAGTTAACAATTCACATATATATTCATAGATGTTGAATAAGGTGACCACCAATGCTAACCAACAACGGCATGGGGATATTTGATTTGCTCCCTTCAACGTTTACGGAGGATTTTAAACATTCTTTCTGCTGTCCCAGTTATTCACAGCTGACTATAAATCTACAACCAGGAATTCCATCCTAGGCTGTGCCAGTTATTCAGCTGACTATAAATCTACAACCAGGAATCCCATCCTAGGCTGTGCCAGTTATTCAGCTGACTATAAATCTACAACCAGGAATCCAATCTTAGGCTGCACCAGTTATTATTGCTCCACATGCCAGTGTAGTTTATAAAATCCACATCTTTGGACCTTAAACTGAAGAAGCAGCAAAACCAACTGAATTTCCTATATAGTTCAAATTGGCCTCTCACTCACAAAGACAAAATTGTTAAACATTTCTTACCTGGAATAACTCTAACCACAAATGAGCAGTTGGCAAGATTGCCGGAGGGGTCTGCATAGATGTAAGAAACGGTGGTTTCGCCGAGTGGGAAGATTGACCCTGAGGTATGGGTCTGTGTGATGACATTGACCACGCCAGAGTTATCAGTGGCCTGTGGGTCACTCCAGGTCACGGGAGACCCAGTGGACTCTATCGGTACTTCTTGACTGATATCTCCGTGGCAACCGCTGATCACGGGTATGACGCTGTCAACTATAAGAAGAGCAAACACAGGTGAAAAATGAAAGAAAGAGGCGAAAGGTCAACAGGTTGCCTTACTACCATTTTGAAAGGAAAACCAAAACAATGCTTGCCGGTTGCCCTGACCACCAAACATCCTATAATGTTAAGCACATTACAATCATTTCCAAATTTGTTTTGGGGACGATTTAAAATTAAATAGAACATGTTGGCTACTCAATTTGATTGTTTGTTTACTGATAGTAAAAGTGCACAATGGGTAGCACATAGTATTCTCCACTAAGCCACAGACATCCCCTACTAGCTGCTGCAATGTCTGGAAGGACAAACCTATAAACAGGAAGGAACTAAATAAACCTATACACTTTTTGTGGTAACAATTGGAAGGACTACCATCTTAAAATATGAACATCTATAAATACTTATCAATTTGTTAAAACAATGTCTTGAACAAGGATTGACAGACTTTCTAATCTTTCCCCCTTCACAAATATAATATAAACAAATGACTTACCCTCAGTGATGGTTACCAAAAATTTGCAGGTTGCGTCGTTGCCCGAGGAATCGACAAATACGAAGGTGACCTCAGTTTCCCCGGTTGGGAAGAACTGGCCAGGCGTGTGCGACTGAGATAGTTTGATGACAACGCCAGAATCATCAATTGCCCGAGGTTCATTAAAGAATACTTCCGTACCGCCGCCATTGAGCTGGATAACCCTCTGTATGTTTTGTGGGCAGTTCAGGATAGTTGGTGGGAAAGGATCAACTGGAGAGAGGAAAATAGATTTAAAAAATGAAAAAGACTGGTTCACTTAAATACAAGACTGGCCCCAAAGTGAATTTCCTCATGAAATTTGTGATTGGCTGCAGAGAGCGAATTTAATTTAACATTTTTCTCATATATCTGCAAACTATGACTTAGTCGACATGAAACAACTGTACCCATATCTTCAATCGTAACACTCATTTTGCAACTAATTAAGCTCGTTTTGTTCGGTTATAAATTATTTCCACTAAATGATACACATATCATTTTGAAATCTATGCATGTTTTTTTTTTATATCAAAGTTTAAACCTTATTCCAGAAGAAAACATGTTTTGCTAGAAGTAATTAGCCTCCTTTTTTCACACATTTAAGTTGAATTAAACCCAGGCAGTGAATTTAACTATATATTAACTTAAACTTAGATGGAGATCATGATAAAACCAGGTCTTTATGTGTTAGACTAAACAAATCCTTTTGTGATCATCCCCCTTTGAATTTAATCAAACAGACAAGAAATATTAAAATGAAACTGTTGCTTGCTATCATCTGAGCGGTGTAGCACACATAATACCAACCATGTAGAAGTCCATGTAATGTTGATGTTGTTGAGTTGTAGTCATGGCTTAATTTCCGATAGAACCATGCATATAAATTTGAGCAAGAAATCATTGTGACAAAGTGGTGACAAACGGAAGAGGAACGATATAGGAGCGGCACACGACAATGACAAATTCAAAGACTAGCTTCATAGGCTATACATTATGCCAATAAAAGTTAGTGCTGTGTAACGATATATGACTGATTATGTACTACCTAATTACAAACATCTGACAATACAAAATATCCATTTCAGTAAGCATTTTATTAATTTTTGTTTTGATTAAATTCAAAGCAATGGGGTTGATATATATCTATATATATATATATATATATATATATCTATATATATCTATATATATGTTTATATATGTATATATATATGGTCTAACACACACATATAAACCTGGGTTTATGACGCACTTTCATGACCACCATAACAAACTTACCTTCATTGACTGTAACGTCAAAAATGCAGTCCCTAGAATTGCTGGATGCGTCGACAAAGGTGATTCGAACTTCGGTAGTACCAACTTGAAAGAAAGACCCAGATGGGGGGTTCTGACTGAGGAGAATTGCCGTCCCTGAGATATCAGTGGCTGTGGGGGTGAGCCAAGTTACAACGATTCCACCAGTGTTGATGGTGGTCTCGGTTACGATATTATTGGGGCATTGTTCGATGGTTGGCGGTATTGTGTCAACTGCAACAAAAAGATATCAGCAATCATTAACATGGAGCATTTATAGATTTTTATGATATTTATAATAGGTGTGTTACAATGAATTAATAAATAATGAGATATTATTGTTCTGCTGCACTGAAAGCATTGTGGTTTATCCATGCATCATCAACAACCACTACATGAAATTACAGGTACGCAATAACAGAACCGAACCAATAAATAACAGATTCATTTCTACAAGGCAGATTTAAGAAA
>JAODFY010160622.1:0-10984 GCA_027580055.1 Paracaudina chilensis | reverse complement strand
CCAAATATCACATTTTCTGATAATTTCCAGCAAAAATTGTTTGAAATTTGAATTTTGGTCAAGATTCACCTTTTTACTAAGTTTGAAAATAATCATTCATACGGTTCTGTAGCTAATTTTTTGTCCAAAATATTGACCAAAAAGATAGATTTTTCCACATTTTTCCACATTTTTATTACCTTAATGAATTTGCTCACATGTGATGCTAGCTTATGTACTGGCTTACTGATATACCGAAAATGAAGTTAATCGGTCATTAGATGTTTCTGATTGGCTGAAAGTAGACAAATCTAATAAATGCGACATATGTAAGTAACTGTTAGAACTGTCTAATTTCTTTAGATCTGTACAGTTTCTCGCAATCTGATTGGCTGAAATTAGACAAATCTAATAAATGCGACATGCAAGTTACTGCTAGATCTGTCTAATTCCTTTAGATATGTACAGTTTCTCGCTATCTGATTGGACGAAATTAGACATGTAAGTTAATCCGACACATGTTGCTGAGGGACTTTTGGCAGGCTAGGCATGACAAGTTTATGGGCAGTACAGTGTAGGTATGGCCAGCGTCAGCTACGGTACTGTAGGCGTGCACAATGTATGAAATAACACATGTAAACACACATTTAGTTTAGAAAAGTGGAATTGATTCCGGAATATACCCACATTTACCGACCGACATTACAGCTCTGAAAATTAAAATACCTACATGTAGGAGGAAGCTTCAACCTCCAGTCATTTGAACTTCTGTTTTTCAGCAATTAATGTAATGTCCTACCTTCATGGGAAGAGAGAGAGGGGTCACTACACCCTACAGGCCTACATTCAACCCTACTTTATATGGGAATTTGCATATTACCTGCTGAATCAAAACAATGAAACAATTTCCATTCTTTCATCTTTATTTTTCTCTTTCTCTCTCATCACTTTGGTTTTACATGTATACAGCATCTATGTGATATATCCTCCCCATCTGCCAACTATACGATGAATAAAACCCTTCCATGCAGGAATCGTAATGCTATGGCTTCAGCGATACCATCTTTGCAGACATGTGTGTTCCATCTGATCAACATGTGATACACCATGGACATGTGACACAAAACCATGCTTTGCCCTCCATACTCCCAAGTATGACCAACATGTGATCAACATGTACTTCTCAGGTCCATCTTACAGTCTGATTTATACACAGGGATGCAGAGGGATATATCCCAAACCACCCTTTTAGTTATACAGTCATGGCCACCAATCTCAGGGATGCAGAGGGATATATCCCCAACCACCCTTTTAGTTATACAGTCATGGCCACCAATCTCAGGGATGCAGAGGGATATATCCCCCAACTTTGGAATGTGATTGGTGCCCATGAACACACTTCGTACAATGTTTTATCTTTCTATGTATATATTCCACTGCTCATAAAATCCATTAAGGAAATGTTCCTGGATGATTGTTCAGCCTATGATGAGCTCTTAGATGCTAAAGAGCCATCGATACTTCATGGTACAAGAATCGAATCGGTGTCTATATGAATATTACCATGTCCCCCTCCTCAGTGTTACATGGACCCAACATTAATTTTTTTTCCATTTTTATTTAAAAAAAAAAAAGCTTGCTCGATCAGAAAATTTTAAAATCTTCATTACAATAAAATTCTATTTAACAATCCATGCCCCGACCACTCCTTATTTATTTACTATATAGTTAACAGCTCTGTATAATTGCCAGAAAGCCAGGTGTTTGTAACCATTCATAACACCCTCCACTTCCACCCACCCTCCCCCCCAAAAAATAAAAGAAAAAAAGAAAAGAAAAAAAGAACCATGGTTCAATTTTTAAAGGCTAGAATTTACCCAGGCCTCAAACCTCACCACACTGTAGAGCTGTACATTAGTGCTTGGCCATATTAGAAGCCAAGTCCAGCCAAGTCAATACCTTCCCACTTGTCCAATTGTGGGCAAGTGCCAAATATCTCTGATACAAACAAAACAATATCGATACCCAATAAAACTGAATGTGTTACCGTAACACCACACGTCTCATACAAGAGTTTTTTTTTCGGAATAAACAGCATGGACCAAGTTAAATGCTTAGTGAAATGCTATTTCAGTGGAATATCCTTGTTATGTAAACAGCATCACGTTTTATTAAACATCATCTGAATGTATTGTTAAAATACCTGGGGTTGCATGTAGCAAAACCTACCAATAAGTCAATTGGCTCAGTTTAACACTTTTGAAAGTTATTAAGGAACACATCCATGTCGTAATAACTTCATATGCAACTATAAACACCTCAATGAGAAAGTTTACTAACATGTTCATTAAATTAGGAATCTGCGAGTTATCGGTGTCACAGAAACCAGTGAATTCGCTACTTGCAACCCCACCTTTAAAGCACACGACCAGTCCTGACGTGGTGGAATTACTACATTTATGTGACATTTTTTGCAACTTGTGTATTAAAGTGAAAAAATAAAAATCAGGGCAAGTTAAATCTTGTGGCTACTTGCCAAATCTGGCAATTGCTTAGAAATGTTATTGTAGCCCTGCACTGGGTTAGGATCTGGAAATGGCTTGTAAAGGGTCCTGTATACTTGCTTAGTATTTTTGGCTATAGTGGATTACCGACAATAGATTAAACATGACTGTAGCCCAATCTCTGCTTCGTTAGCAAGACGTTACAGTATCTGCCAAAGTTCAAACCAACTTGTGAATTGTAGAATAATAGCATTATTCCGTGTCTCTACAAAACCCACTGCATAGAAAGCATTGTGGCTTTGCATGTATGGATTGGCTAATTTCTCTCAGTGGGATGCAGCATGACGAGCAGTATAGCATGTGTATAGCACGTGTATAGCATGTGTATAGCATGTGTATAGCATGTGTATAACATGTGTATAACATGTGTATAACATGTGTATAACATGTGTATAGCATGTGTATAACATGTGTATAACATGTGTATAGCATGTGTATAACATGTGTATAACATGTGTATAACATGTGTATAACATGTGTATAGCATGTGTATAGCATGTGTATAGCATGTGTATAGCATGTGTATAGCATGTGTATAGCATGTGTATAACATGTGTATAACATGTGTATAACATGTGTATAGCATGTGTATAGCATGATGATGTGTATAGCATGTGTATAGCATGTGTATAACATGTGTATAACATGTATAGCATGTGTATAACATGTGTATAACATGTATAGCATGTGTATTAACTAGGCATGCATAGCACAAACATATGAAACACATGCTGGGATATATCACATGTGATTGGTCATACATTACATCAATTCAATATTAGACTTATTAATCCCATACAAATCACCCATACAAATCACCAATGTCCATTTCTGTTGCCATCACAATGTGTTAAATTTTCATCAGTTACCCCAAACGTTTCACATTCATCGTGCACCACTGTTCCCAAAACCTGTTTCCATGGTGCAGCCGCTAACGGCTGCATACAAAACGTTACAAGTATGAAATTTCACAATTCAATAATCATTATTAACTCTACATTATCAACTCATTATCAACTGGTCAATTGTTGCCTTGGAAAAGGGTCGAAATAAAAAATCTTGTCAAATACTCCTTTTTGTGTTAAAATCTCTAGAGACTGCATAAGCTCCTCTATGATCATACACTTCACCTCCATATTGGCACAGTTTCAACACAAGTGTGTTTACTTAACTTTAAAAAATTCTGAGCACAATTGCCATCATAAAACCCTAAACACAATTCTAAACCCATAACAGATGCCAGAAGCCCAACAATGGCCTTACTTCTTATAAAATCTATGAATGCCACCGATACCAGCACTCACACATTATTTGCCCCATGACAGCCCTGCCATACACTTGTATTAAAAACCTATGAATGTTGGCGTATTGCATTCCCATCTTAATACTTGTAACTCACATCAGATGCCCCATGGAATCCCAACCTTACACACTTCTGGCTGCCACTAATGGCATATTGCATTCACACCTAATACCTGTTCATGTTACTCTTGAATGGCATATTGTTTTACATCAAGACGCATGTGCTCACACTACCCTGAATGCCCCCCCCCCCCTTAAAGCCATACCTTACACTTAATGACAATGTACCACTGTAAGAGCTAATCTCACAATGCCCTCTCGCATTACTGGAGGTGCAATGAATTCCCCAGTCCCAAAATATGGAGACTCAAGTATTGTTTCATTACCTTGTGGGGGGAATATTAACCATTATGGCGTTAATAGTTTGTGTTATTTTATTATTAAGCAATTAATTAAAACATCCTTGTAGATGCATATTCATGAATATTCATACAATTAAAACATCATTGTAGATGCATATTCATGCAAATTAAAACATAATTGTAGATGCATATTCATGACTCGATACAAATATTTTTCAACTTGACATGGTTTCCCATGATTCATGCAAATATTAAACCAGAAAAATTTCACAAAACAGAAATCCAATTGACGACGATCATTGAACGACGACTTAACCACTTACCGGTAACCATTTAAATCTATCCACAGACACCAAACAGAATTTGTCAAAGGAGAGAGGAGCCTAAACTAATTTGGTTTTACTGCTATGCACAAGCTTAAATGAAACCAACTTAATGTTATGCACAAAAGAGTGCAATGCTTATAGCTTATGTGTTACTGTTTTCAATTCTTTTCTCGCTGGTCAGCTATGGATCCATCAAGGATATAAAACCTGTGGCATCTTGACCAACACAATACATTTAAATATGGAAATATACAAAGATGGTAAATGAAACCAGACATGATGATTGAGACAAGAAGCTACTGGAATCACACAAGTATCGTTATGGCATGTATGTAAATAGAAAACACAGATGTGGGGGGGGGGGGGGGAATCACGATACGTTTACATCATGTAGAGTTGAAACAAACCAATGCTGAAATACTCTGAAACTAAACATGATTGAGTCAAGAAGCTATAGGAATCACACATGTATGGTTATGTCATGTATGTAAATAAAAAAATTAAAAACACACAGATATTGGGGAAAACCACAATAAATTTACATCTTGTAGAGTTGAAACATACCAAGGCTGGAAACTGGAAAATTGACAAATATGAATTAAATAAGTATTTTTTTTGAAGATTTTCAAATTTGGATGTTATTGTAGCAACAGTTACCCAACAAACTAAAGCATTCCATGGCCTGTAAAACTGGTTAATTTACTTTGTAGAATATATCCCTTCTATGTGTGTGTGGAAAGTTTGACCCCCCCACTGCCCCCACAAGAATTAACCTGGATCCTATACAAAACATAAAAAAACAAATTCAAAAGGTAAACCAGTGAACCACATCCTAAACCAAACCATCTAACGTTAAAGACAGCACACATATCATGCTTTACACATTTAACTTCATATAGGTAATTATATATGAAACTTATACATGTCCTGAATGTAAATTCTATAGACTTCAAATCTTGCTTATGGTAAAGACCACATTCTGCCACCTATTAAAACACTTTGTGAATGTGTGAATTGCATTATTTTGATAAATACATTTTCTGTAATAGAATTTTTTTTTAATACCATTTTTGCAATGCACGCAGATTCTGGAATTACCAAATCACATTGCAATGAATTCCATTCCATTTCATTTGCAGTTGTATTAAATGCAAAATGTCACAATTCAATAGCAAATTCCATTTCTGTTCGTGCCAAGTTTGACAGTAATGATCTACATTTGTGGCTTATGCAAGTTCTATAGCATTTTAGCTGACCAGTGGTGGGTGAATGCAAACAGCTAAGTTAACAATCAGAAAATTCTTTGCCAGCACTGTTACCAATGCAATATTAAGATGGTAGGTCTAGCCCCAAAATGAATTTCACAGACCTTAGGATTAATCGCAGCCCCATACCAAATAGCAGATTACTACCATTGGAATGAATGAGGGTTCATGATGAGTTGAAGCCCCGTAATGAGGGTTAATGATGAATGAGGGTTCATGATGACCTGTAACTGATAGCATCAGAGCCAACCACTCTGACAGATTCATCTTGATGTGACGGATGAAACATTCTATAGAATTGTAGTAGCACCCATAATGCAGTGATCAATGTGGATTTTAATGTTGGGGGTGAATGCACAGCGAGTGTTCAATGGCAAGACAAAATACCTGTTTTGCTATAGTTATATATGTATCTTTATATTCTTACCACAATGTGAGTTAATAATATACACAACTTAAGCAAAATAAGGCGGTTAACTGCTACAGAAAAAAAAAAAAAAAAAAACATTGTGAGTTTATCAACAATGTTTTGAAAGATTTCACATCTGTATCATGACCGGCCCGCAGTCAGTAATATGATTCTTTTAAGCACCTGTGTCAGTACATATGCCATTAAGATATAACAACAACTATATGTGTAGAAAAAAAATATATATAAAATCTTGTCAGGAATTTATGCTCCTGATATCACATGCAAAAGGTTTGCTCTACCAAAAAAAACAAAAAAAACATGAAATTTCTTTCAGTGATCATACATAACACCTAAAAAAAAATGCCCATTAGTTATATGTTCCTGTCAGGTTGTGTTAAACATTCCAGCCATCATTATGTACATATTACCAATGAAATAATATTACTATTCAATGATAAATGCTCATTCATTTAAGCAGTCATTTGACACTAATATCTTAAACAATGTGTGACATATTCTGAGTACTTCTTAGTACTACTCACTAAAGTACTACTGAAGTAGTCCAATGCCTCATTACCACCACACAGTATGGGACATGGCATTACTCAATACAGGAACCTTCTGAGTAACTCTCACTAGAGTACTATTGAAGCGGCCCAATGCCTCATTACCACCACACAGTACAAGATATGGCATTACTCAAGACAGGAACCTTCCAAATATTCTCCAAGAATAACACCACATGCTGAGTACTGCCTTCCTACTACTCACTAAACTACTACTCAAGTAGTCCAACCTAATAAGATATGGCATTTCTCAAAACAGGAACATTCCGAGTAACTCTCATACCACATGTGATGAGTACTTCCGAGTACACCTCAAGATAATACCACATTTTAGTTTAATGGCCATTCAGTACAACTGAGTACCATCAAGCAGTTGTGTTAAACATGTCTGTCGAGTCCCAGATTCCAATCATTTTGATAATAACCATCCAATGCATCTCTTGGGACCAACACGCCGAGTACTACTCTCATGGGAGTGGCACATCCTGAGCACTCCTCATATGATAGATATTACTTAGATTTGCTACAAAATATATGACATCCTACAGAAACAGAACACTGATGCATATTTCTGAGTACCATTCAGGTAAATATAACAATCTAATGCATCTTATGGGACCAGCACACACCGAGTACTACTGTCATAGGATTGGTGGGTTATGAGTACTCCTCATATGATAGATGTGACCCACTGCTACAAAATATATGACATCCTACAGAAACAAAACTGCAGAGTACTTCCGAGTACCATTCACAATTATTCTGTGACTATTTATTCCTAGCCATTATCCTCTGAGTTAATACAAACAAATCACTTGACATCAAATAAGTGCATCAAACACAATGCATGGTTGACAGTAATTACATGGTCGAGTAATGTAACACTACTGAGCCAATACACCAACTGAGTACCACTGAAAATGTGATACTCTGGTAATTAATTACTGGATTGCACACTAAGCCAAATGGCAGGGGAACTAACATCTAGCAGAGTACTCCTAACAGAGTACTCCTAGTACCATCAAGGTCAGTGTACATTACATATGGATGATTGAGTGACCAAGGTACATAAAACGATACTTCATTTACAACTAGTGAGGTCTGAAACTAACGACATGATGCAAGACACTTTAGTATATATCCACGATATGATACAACAGCCGAGATACTTAGTCACATTAGTACTCAGGGGTACATGTCTGACAGTCAACGGGACATATTCGGAGTACTTCTGAGTACTACTCACTTTTTTGATATAGTCCAATGCCTCACTAGCACCACACAGTACAAGACTAATTTAGTACTCGGTGGTACTAAAATACCAATTCTGATACAACTAATTGAAAAAAGTTGCATCTGAATGTCTTCTCTGCATACCAATGAAATGGGTATGTATTGGAACAACAGGTATGGTGCCCCAATGACATTAGCAACACAAATGGGTATCTTGCATGATACAACGAGTGAAGTGGTACCTAAGACCCTGAACCTCATTACACCCTGTACCTCATTACACCTTTAAATGTGCTACAGCCAATGAGGTCCTTCATCCTCTCAGCATAAAACCTCGCTCAGCGGTTGACAATTCATCGAATACCGATCAGAACAGAAGCCCTTACTTGGTGTCAGCCTTAGTCTGTGCAGATGAGACGACAAGGGGCCTCGGAAGGCTCCCTACCATTCCAACAGACCCCACCCGAGTCACCATGCTGACTGGGGTGGGGGGCTTGTCGTTATTATTGATCAGCTTGGAACCCCTGGTGCCCGGAGCCACGTAGCCCTGTGTCGGGTACACAAAAACTGTCTGACCACTGCCCGTCTGAAGGGCCTGGCCCCAGGTCGCCGAGGATATGGGCTGGCTGTTACCCCGGACCAGTGGGGACACTGGTTTGGTGGAGGCCTGGACAGAGTTGATGTGGAACTTTGAGAACTGTCCGTTGGTTCCCTGGGCTCCCGGTGACTTGAGGTGGGGGGAGACAGGTGGGGTGGGGGTGAGGGTAAAGGTAGCTGTCATGCTGGAGCTGCTGCTGCTCATGTGGTTGGTGGTCATTGTCTTGGGAATGATCTTGGCATTCCCGAGGTGTCGCTTGTGTTTCGGGGATGACACTTGACCTTTACCTGAAATGATAGTCAGAAAAGTCACAATCAAAATGGGATTTTATAAACCTGTTTTACCATCATTTAATAGTATCATGGATAAGTTAACTTGAACAATGTAAACCACTACCAGGGATGTGCCCACCCGGCACTCACGCATTTCACCCGGCACTCATCCAAAAATGACCAACAATACCCGGCACTGTTTTCAGCTTTCAAAGAAAGGGCGCTCTTATACGGCAAAACAAAGCTAAGGCTGGTGTTTTACGTGCATTCTTAACGTTAGTTAACTGGTATATTTTCATAGTTTTCTCAAAGAAAAACAAACATATTCAACCAAAGTATTTCCAATATTGCTGTTTGTAGTAAGTGTGATAACTTCCAACAAGGAACAACTATTTTATAACAAATTTCGTTTAAGTTATTGAAGTTTTCGCATTTATCACAGTATTTGTATTGCGCGTAGAACGTTCCTGCCATATCATCCTAGTGTTATTGGTGTTTCCTTTGCTTGACGTCATTCTCTGTGTTCTAGTTCTGTGTTTTACTGACCTGTGTCCTCCTCCTCTTCCTGGGAGTGCTGCATGATTTTCTGCCTGACCTCCCGGATCTTCAGCTGGAGACACTGCTTACTAGGAAAGATGTCCTCATGCTGAGACTGAAAGGCTGCTGTAGCTTGATCTACGAATCAAAGATGGAAAGGTCATTACTTTGTCTAGAAGACATGCACTGAAAGGCTAAAGACATTACTTTGTCTAGAAGACATGCACTGAAAGGCTAGAGACATTACTTTGTGTAGAAGACATGCAATGAAAGGCTAGAGTCATTACTTTGTCTAGAAGACAAGCAAAGAAAGGCTAGAGTCATTACTTTGTCTAAAAGACATGCACTGAAAGGCTAGAGTCATTACTTTGTCTAGATGACATGCAATGAAAGGCTAGAGTCATTACTTTGTATATAGGACATGCACTGAAAGGCTAGAGACATTACTTTGTATAGAGGACATGCAATGAAAGGCTAGAGTCATTACTTTGTCTAGAAGACATGCGATGAAAGGCTAGAATCATTACTTTGTCTTGAAGACATGCGATGAAAGGCTAGAGTCATTACTTTGTATAGAAGACTTGCACTGAAAGGCTAGAGTCATTACTTTGTATAGAAGACATGCGATGAAAGGCTAGAGACATTACTTTGTATAGAGGACAAGCAAAGAAAGGCTAGAGTCATTACTTTGTATAGAGGACAAGCAAAGAAAGGCTAGAGTCATTACTTTGTCTAGAAGACATGCACTGAAAGGCTAGAGTCATTCATTTGTCTGAGGACATGCAATGAAAGGCTGGAGTCATTTATAGTAGGTTAAAAGAGAACTGCACTGAAAGGCTAGAAGTATTAATTAATAGTCTAAAAGACATGAAATGACAGACTGGCCGACTCATTACTTTGCCTAGAAGACATGCACTGAAAGGCTAGAGTCATTAATTTAATAGCAGATATTCAAGGAGCTCTGATGACGTCATCAAGAGGGCAGCGGCCCTCGGCTATCACCTCGGGCCGCTCAGCCTCCTCGATGACGTATCATCGGTCTTAAATCAAATTTATGACCTTACACCCCCGTATTTATCCCCTAATTATATTATACCATATATTAAAGTTCTGTAATTATGAGAGAACATGTTCTAGAGCACTGTACACAAAACAAGAAATTCTAACTTTGAAGCCCAATAAAACGCAGCATTAAAAAACATTTATAATTGCTACATTTCCTATCCATTGTCACAGGCAGTTAGTCCACTAGCCAAATTGTTTTTTTTTTTTTTTTAATTGGGAAAAACAAGTTCATAAAACAAACTCAGTATGGGTGTAGGCTTTCAAGCAGACCCAGTTGAAAAAGTAGGTGAAAAGTAGGAGTTTGGAGATGAAAAGTATGATAAAAGTAGGAGATGCGCAGGCTTTCACAAGTAGTTTTATTATGCAATCACAGTTGTTCATGTTCCTATTTAAAGTTTTTTACTCCTTTACACAGTCCGAAAACACACAAATATACTTATTGAATAGCCATTACTAAGAAAGAACCGGGTACTTTTCATCATGAGAGAATCATTCCCAGTTAC
>JAODFY010160511.1:0-10986 GCA_027580055.1 Paracaudina chilensis | reverse complement strand
AAAAAATTACAGCCCCCCCCCCCCAAAAAAAATGTCCCCACCCCCAAAAAAAATGTCAGTTGTCTCCAACTGCCCCTCTCCCAATCTTCCAGTTTGGTGCTGCCATTGTGCTCAACTCTACCGATCACTAAAGCAATTTTGCAGAAAAGCTCTTTTTTGTGTGTGCTTTTTGGCTTTGATTTTTTTATTTCATTTTGAATGCAAACCATAAATATATGATACATAGAATACCATTATGAGTGGATTTTTTAATCCAAGCTATGTCTATCAGTATATTTATATATGTTGCAATTTCCCCTTTTCTTTAACAAAAAAAAAAGTAGTTTATAAATAGGGAATTTGACCCAAATTTAATGAAATGACCTAAAAAATGTTTTTTTGTGGAAATTGTAGGTCAAATTCAAATGCACAAAAAAATCCCTCCAGCACCCCCTCATAAAAAAATATTTATAATGTATTAGGGGGCCTAATTCAAATAGAATTTCAAGATTAGCATACAGTATGTTAAACCTAAATCTTTGCATCCGGGTTGGCATGGTGATAATTTTGTCATAAGTACAAGATATGTCACAATTCAACCAATATATTATTTTCTAAAGATTATAAAAAAAAACATTGATGTTGACAAATGTTGGGAGGTAGTGTCCTTTGTTTATATTTATAAATATGATATGATACCAAAATATACATTTTTTATGAAAAAGTTTTATATTTTTCTATCTGGTAAGCATGGCATTGTGATTTCATATCCTGTAGACTGTAGTATGCCTGCAGTACGTTATTTACTCAAACTGAAATATTTTTCAAAATTACCTGAAAACAAAAATTAAGATGTCTTCACAAAATATTTAGGATTCATCCAGTTAAATCAGTTTATAGGCTATGTTACATTTCATATATTTCAGTTATATACATAGTTATTTTTGTTACAATAAGTTTGAAATTTGTCTCAAGAAAAAAGGAAAATTGTCTCACCTCATTTACTCAGAATCACAATAAATAGCAACTGTAAAAAGATCTCCCAGGATATATTCTACAATGAATTGTCTTTTCTCCAGGTGTAAAAATGGTTTTAAATGTTTTTTAGTTGTCTGGGGTAAACTTTGGTTATATTTGTATAGGCCTGCTACCCTTACTGATCCAGTTTACAAAATGAGAAAAAATATCCTAAACCATTTAATATTCCAAAACTGTTTATTTGTATGGTCCATTTGTACGAATGGTATATAGGCTAGTGTCACTCATCTTAAATTTTAGTTTAAACAGGCACGGGGCCTAACGTTAGGCCGACTTCATGCCCTGGGGCTTACTTGATCTAATTTCTTACTTACAAACGAACATTACACGGACGAGCACGTACGCCAGGCCTTACATTAGGAGTTAGGCCTAACTAGGCCTATAATGTACGCTAGGGGGCATGCCTAGCACAAATCAAGGGGCCTATCCTTAAGCTAGGCCTAGACAAAGTTAGACAAATATATAAGCTAGGCCTGTGTCAAAACCAGTCAAATTCACACTTATCATTCATCTCCCATAAATATAAGAATCATTATTCCATTACAATATAAATTTAATCGTCCACCTGTGACCAAATGAAGCCAGTCTAGCCTAAAAAACACATTAAAAGAAAATTCAACTTACCATAACACAACCACCGGAGCAGTTCAGCCGTGGGCCTACTACGGGCAACCGGCTGTGTAAGTCAACGGGCAGGTTCCGTTAAAACAATCCTTGTGAATCCCCTGATAATAACTAAATCAGCTAGGCCTCTTCGGAAAGGTAAACGAATGTGGTTGTCTGTCACTACTGAGCTAATTACTTTCAGAATTTGTTTAAACAGTAAGAAATATAACAAGCTTAAATTCCCCCAAATAAGTACCAGCACATCCAAAATAGTATCACACACAATTATTGGTGAAAACCGGTCGCGAAGTGTTGACAAGAAATAACCATGTAGTCCTGGTGTTCACGTAGGCCTCGACTGAGTCCAACACGTTAGAACTCGGAAACATCGCCTAGGCCTACATGCACTAAACACGAATTGTAAAGTATTCCGTGGAAAGTTAGCGTACGACTGCTAGACAATTCATGGCTGAACATCAGGCCGAAATATATATACCAAACCGAGAATCCAAACAAAATTAACATAGAGTAACCAAGTGTAATCTATTCTGTGTAGTTTCCGCCGTAGACACATCGTTTGAACTGTGTTGAATCCACCAAACACTGATTTCGCCGCTCCGAGTAGTTCCAGGTGAATCCACACGACCAATGTTTACCAAGGATGCTGCATTGCGAGCGTTCAAAACGCAAGATACCATAGTCGATCTCATCGGGCAGCAAGCGGTCATATTATATATTGTGTAATATAAGGATTGGCTGAAGGCTACTTAGCGTAGTATGTATACAGATTAACTGAGGACTGTTTCCTAATGTAATGAATGGGGAAGGGTAGAATGAGGTAGGGCAGATGATAGGGTTTCATGCAGTTTGGTGCGATTGGGAGACGGGGGTCACGTTTATCATGGGTTTATAAATTTCTTTTCCGTTCTCGAGGGTTCCAGTCCCACCCCTGGAACAAAACACTCTAATCCTATAATCATACTGGTGGGATGTCTACGGTGAACAATTCAACATATGTGGCATATTGCAGTTATGTATTGTTATGTTAATCAAAAATCAAAAGTTATTCAATTAGACCCGATGAGTCATTGCATTTACACAAGTATAATTATTTGGCTCTTTGATTATTAAGTTTTCTTCTCACTCTTGGCGCCATTGAATCATCTGGAAATATTTTGTTATTATTATTATTATCATCATCAGCATTATTATTAATGTTCAACCTTTTAAAGAAATTTGGAATTCTTTCATTGCATCATGGCAAGTGTTATATATTTTACGCCGTTTTTGTCGTTCCGAAAATGAGAAAGGTAACACGAATAACGGCTGTGCTTGTTGGCAGTATATACGCGCTATCATACTATCCCGAGCATGCTACTGTCACGTAATATTTGACCTGAATTTTTCTGTTCCCGGTAAATACAAACAAATGACAACCTAGGAGAGGAACGAGCAAGAAGGACCAAAGTGAGGGCGCTCTTTAGTTTTGATCCATTGATAAATTCCATGTCGAGTAAGTCTCAAAATTATTGCGTCCAATAATATACACAGAGTTGAAATGGGATAGTTTCAAAGTAAACCGTAAGTTAGAAGAGTTGATAGATGTGTATATAACTGTGAGAGACTGAAAATAAATCCAGGAATTCAAAATACGGGACTCACATGATTCAAAATGGCACCCAAATGGATATATGGCGCTGTATAAAATATCAGCGGTATCGCTTTTGGGCACGAGGGGCCCCCCCCCCCCCCCTCCAACAAAATAAAAACGAAATTTGAAGACTGAAGCAACGATACAATAAATTACCTTGCTGGTCAAATGTGCTACCGTATAAACATCTAGATATACGTCGACGTCCTTGTAATTAAATTGTATGTTTCATTCCCGCATTGAGGTGTGGGCAAGATTTGCGCATGTGTAAATGGAACCATAAACTAGCTTATTATTAACCTTTGTAAAGGCGTTTTCGGCGAAATAATTCCGTTTTACCCGTCGCTAACTAGTCTTGCCCCTCTCATTGCGTATACTCTGGTATATGTCCGCCTTAATTAACGCCTTTGGGCAAATACCTTAATATGTACACTGTAACATGGCACGCATACTCTATCATTAGAGAACGAGACCACTTGTTCAGTAAAAGTTTTAACACATTTTAATGATATACATTTTATTTTTTATAGACTAATCAAACGTTTTATATTTTTATTATGCATCAATTTCTATTATATCGTTTGGGTTTCGTTTATTTGTTTTATCACTTATACATCACTGATACATTGAACAATTTATAACAATTAAAGGGGAAAAACAAGAATAATAAATTTACGCTTAAAAAACCTAGTTACAATAAAGTAAATGTTCTCCAATAGAACCAGATGCAATACACTGGGAAAAAAGGAAAAAAATAAAAACATACAAAAATAGACTTCAAGACACTTACAAAAAAGACTTAAAAAGACTTACAAAACACGTTCAATATTATAATCCAATCTCTAACCCCAAAGGTTAACAGTCAGCCTGACCCCCAAACCAACTGACCAGACACACCGGTAAATAAATGCAACTTAAATACACTGAGAAAATTACACTTAAAAACCTGAAATATTGGAAACCACCCTCTATCCCCCAGCGGTTATTGTTACCCCCCACCCCCAACACACTCACACATACATATTTTAGTTTTCACCACAAGTTATATTAAAGTTTCTCAGTAATTATCAATGTAGTAACGGGTATAAGATGGTGGCGAAATGATTTAATACTTTCCAAGGCTTTCCAAGGTTTTTCTTACTTTCTACTAAGTGTTCCAAGGTTTAATAGCACGATAGCGTTAAGTTGTGCGGTTAAGATAATGATGAAGATTTTTTTAGACTGATGAGTATTATGGCTAAATTTACATTTATTATATCATGCAATATGAAAAGATTGAACAAATATGTACAAGACCAAATAGAACAACAACAATTAATATAGTAAAGTTGGGTAAATTGTGCGAAGTACATTTGTAGGTGGATATGTTTAAGTTTACCAACTGATGCCAACACCTTTAACAACCTGAGGACACAAGTGTATATATGGTCCCGCCATGTCAGTTTGGAGTCAATATAGACACCTACAAATTTTACTTTATTTTTTAGCTTGGAGGGATTGGGCATTAATGGTAATTTAAAGGTTTTTGTTATCATATTTTTCATATTGAAGATCCTATAGTTTGTTTTATTTATATTTAGTGATAATTTGTTAGAAGCAAATACCATTCAGAATATAAAGTTACCGTAATTCTTTACAGACTGTATTCTCGAGACGCTGTAAGTTATCATCACTTCATCAGTAAAGAAAATGTTTGTATCATCTGCAAATCATACAACTGAAGAATTATTTGACTTGCATAACGAGTGTTTTTTATTTAGATAGCCATCATTACTTCCTTGAAACATGATAAGTGCCCCTTTTTCTGCCAACGTTTGGACCATATACCACTTTGAATTCGTACGCAAGATTCTCTGTTACAATCAATAATAACGGTTTGTTGTAAAATATATGCCTAATATCATCAACAGGAAGCGGAATCTACTGTATACATGTACATACATAAACATTAAAGGAGAATGAAAGTCTGGCATTTTGAATGTGGAATAATGATATCAAATGAGTTCCTAACCTATGGTGAACATATTCCCCAAATATCATCCAAAAATATTGTTAACTATCTGAGATACTGCAATTTGAATGTTGCAGACATTCAAGCAGTGTGCTGCCATTTTAAAGTGATTCTGATGTCGCCTGTCCACTTGTTACTAAAATCCTTTTGTATTTCTTTATAATCTGTTGTCAAATATCTGAAAAAAATACACATAAATTCAAATCAAATTAAATATTATCTTGATCTTTGTATGATACACTTCAAAAATTAAACACAAGAGTGTTTCTGAGTGGTATTGAACAGGGGAGTAAATACCATAGGGGAACAGCCGCGAGTTTCACCACAGAAAGCGAATCAAACGACGTAGAGACCCAGCAGATGGGGGGACAGACTGTTTGGGAATCTTGAAGAGGGCGCACTACCACTTTGTTAACTGAATGTTTGAGCAAATGTTATGCAGTCGGAACTACTGTGTCATTTCTGGATAATGGTGAAAAACGATATGTATTACTGCTGTATTCTCTGCAGTCGGTCCGCGTACGTACACGCGAAGCTAAACACTGTGCTGCCGCCCGATTTGGTTACGTCACATCGGAACGTGAAACATAGCCAAATAACATACTGCAGTGTAATGGGAACTACCTACATCAGTATTTCAGTATTTGAAAATCAGTATTTCGCCATGTCGACATATATACTGAAAGATAAATTATATTATCATAATATCGAGATAATTTTTAATGTCATGCCGACCTGTAGATATTTTGTATGAAAAAGCCAACTTCTTAAAAAAAAAGTCGAAATAATATATCTCGGCCAGTCGACTTTCTTCAATAAGATGTTGGCATGGAGATATGATGTCTGTTTATAAGGAATCAATGAAAATATTTATAGTGGACCAGTTGGGTAGGGCACGAGTTGGCCAGTGGACGTAGTATTTACGAACCGTACATAGGCCTGCCGTGTATAGTAGTATGGTATAGTTCCCGCCGCCCTGTGTACTCAAAACCCACTGATGAATCCTACGCTTATTAATTCGTTGGTTTGTGTTATGATCATTAAAAGTAATATTGGACGTGGTAGGCCGGTAGCCTACTAAGGGTATCTTACGATTTGGACAATTTGCACACTAACCTCCCAAACTGTTCCAACCACAAGCCGCCCGGTGTCAGCGCTACTATACGAACGATAAGGTGGGAGCCGGTGATATCGATAACAGTTTACTGTAAGGCCCCCTCCACCTCTGAAATACTATGCACCCTACTATGAAATGTCACTGCATACACATACAGACTGTTGAGATTCGATTGACACATATGCATTCCCATCTGTAATGTATCTCTTCTTATGCTGGATCAAATAGTCGAGACATTTTTGTTTGGTTTTCGCCACAATAATCCCAAAACCACACGTGTCCAGTGTTTACACACAACAGGTATGTACACACAATAAATATAGGTCATCTTGTAGTAGTCTATTTATTTATTGTATCGTCACTTGTTTGATTGTAACGTGTGAGTCTGGGAGCAAAGGCTCAGCCTGTAACGCGGGCTCGGATTGCTTGATTGGTCGAAAGGCATTTCACCTTGAAAAGACACATTTGAACCCGTGAAAAGACACATTTGAGATTCTGATGAAGATAACATATTTGTATTAGCCAATGAGACTTTGTTAAAGGGACGTCTCGTGTTAGTTTTATTGTATCCCCCTCATTATGCTATACGATTCTAACTGCATTTGCGACCACTGACAGGTTAACCTGTAATCTGCATGACAGGCTTGAACCATATAACCGTATTATAAGATTCCAACACCTGAGGTCAGTGACAGGTAAAACTGTGACCTGCATGACAGGCTGGAACCATATAACCGTATTATAAGATTCTAACACCTGAGATCAGTGACAGGTAAAACTGTGACCTGCATGACAGGCTAGAACCATATAACCGTATTATAAGATTCTAACACATGTAATCACTCATTATCACTGGCAGCTAAAAGTGTAATCTGCATGACAGCCTCGAACCATACAACCGTGTTAAAAGATATGATTATAGTACTAAAAAAATACAATTCCAACACCTGTGATCACAGGTAATAAGGTAATTTGAGGACATGATTAATTTCATCGTTTATTCTTTTTGACGTGAGAAATTAAGTAAACAATGTTATTTGTTTTTACATGTCAGTATAGGGCAAATCATTACGTGCAGCGCTGGTGCAAGTTCATACTGTATACCGTAATTGGGCAAGTTCGTACCGTACCGTAAACTTGGACAAGTTCGTACTGTACCGTAATTGGGCAAGTTCGTACCGTACCGTAAACTTGGACAAGTTCATACCGTACCTTAAACTTGGACAAGTTCGTACCGTAGTTGGGCAAGTTCATACCCTACCGTTATACTGATGCAAGGTCATACCGTAAATATCTTGGCCATGTTCATGCCGAACCGTATATACTAGGGCAAATTATTTCGTACCGTACTAGGGCGATTCAACCTGGGCATATCGTTTCGTACAGTACGTGTGCAAGTTCATATCGGCAAGTATTCTGCCAAGTTTATACGCCACTACGGCACGTACCGTACTTTAGGCAAGTTCATACCGTACGGTATTGGGGCATGCCATTCCGTATTGTACGGTGCAAGTTCATGCAGTAAATTATTATTTAGTGCAAGTCATAGAGTACAGTACCGGGCAAATTAATTGAATTGCCATCTACTGGGGAGAGTTCATACCGTACTGTACTTGGGCAAATTCATATATAGTAGGGCCTCCCGTACTGGGGCAAGTTCACATGTGAATCTAAAGGGGTGGTATATACACCGACTGTCCCCTGTACTTTTGTGAACTGTCACGCATGCGCAGTTTTCCGTCCATTGCTGATCCGGCGTCCGTTTTCCGATGTCCACCCACGGCCCCCACAATCCCTCGCACCCTCCCGTGCTCTCAAATGGGAACAAAGCCTATGCCGAATCTGGCCGTCGATACGTCACCACAAAGAGCCTCAGTTCTTGGTTCGCACGCAAGCAGTTATCAGGACATGTTAGTTGTATGTATGTGTTTATGTGAGTTAATACCCGGCACGTACCACATGAGTTGTCCCTAAATCACGGCCTAGGACATCACCTATAAAACTGATCAATCATCGTAGCTACCACATACAATCGAAATATTGAATAATTTATTACACCGTTATCCAGCTACCTACGTACAGTAGCACCTGCGGCATCTTGGAATGTTGTGAGGGCTAGATTGCATGATTGTATACCGTACGTATATATAACGATTGGAGACATAAATATCAACTGGTTGTGCAGATGTACGATGTAGGCTGTTTATTACCTTCATTAGATACATGAGAGAGAAATACACACCTGGAAATTTTAACGATGAAAATCCTCATAACGGCGTTCAAAATAAAATGTAGGAGCATATAGCCAGGATTTGCTGATGAGATTATATGCCTGTGAGACATATATACCGGTAATCGATTCGATGATGCCTCATCGACGTCATTAGGTCCATTGCGAAACGTGTGTAGTGGGGCGGGTGGGGGGGGGGTGCTGTTTTTTTTTATACGATGAGAAGAACCCAGCACGTTTCAAATGAGGCCATTGCCTACGCCCCAAGGGCATCACATAACGAAAAAAAACACGTTACTATTTTTAGACTTGTTATGACTCGGCCAGGAAACTCCGAACCTTCCGGTTGCTCTAACCACTTGCCCAAGCAGTCAAATATTCGCTATGGATTCGTGTGTGTTTGTGTGTAACATGTGTGTGTACATGTAGGGTACATTATTCAATCTGAGTACTCAAACAAAGGGAATTCAGGTCCTCAGAAGGAATACAATAGTGTGGATGTGGACATGGGTGTTGTAGCCCATAAGACACGGGTATACATGGGTGCATGAATGTGCGCATGTTGCATGTGACTATGTGTGCCAATAACTGCACTTTGCTCTTATCTATAACGTGTTTATTCCGTAAGTCGTAGGAATAAGGACGGCAGTAGTAACTATCCATACGACGACATGCCCGTTGCATTTCGACACACTCGAAATTTGTTTTTAAGGGAATTTTGAGTAAATTTAAGGATATTTTCCGTATGAATTGTAGCTCAAGTCGTTTTTATATCCATTCCAGTTTTTCCCCGTATGAATAGTTACCACCTATCCGGGATCCAATAATCCTCCAGCGAATAGTTGTTCTATTCCAGTCGTTTTGTTATGTAGTATAGTTCTTTTCCAGTTTTTTGTAGCATAACGGTAATAACTGGCTTGCACCCGCTTGTCAGCTGGGAGCACAAGGAAGATGTTATAAACACGAACAAATAGTACTGTTTACAAAAATAGACCTCGTGAGATTTACGAAGCTGATAGCCCGGGTTATCACCATGCCAACGTGACCGTGTTTGGAATGCGATGTTTAAAAACGTCCTCTTAATGTCATCCGTTCTTCGCCCCAAAGGACATCCCTTCGGATATGTAACCCGGATGTAGTCATTCCACTTTAAAAAAAAAATGAGGAGTGAAAACTGAAAGGACAGGATGAACAATTTACCGGTGTTCATTACGTCTGTCATACAGGGGTAAAGTCACCCCACCACCCAAACAACACAAGACAGGAACCTGGGTGTAGAGGATCTGTATCAAGTGAGGGATCAAACCCAGGGATCTGGGTGGGGTCTCAAACAACCTGTCGGACATGATTTTGGAGACGCGCGGGGGGGGGGGGAGAATGTCCACTTGACATTGGGCAGAATTCTTTGGAATTTCGTTTATAATTTTAAACCATAGAATATTTTTCTTCTATATGACATTCATTTTGTAACATTCCTATAAAGTTGTATCATGTAGTAATCTTTCATAAACAATTGTCAGAATTATTAAACTACTGTATTTTACCATTCTAAATATGGATAATAAATGAATTAATACGAAGGGATATTATACTCTTAGTGGCATTGTGGTGTCAAAATAGACTTACTACAAGTCATTTTCTTTTTTAAAAATGTGCTCTCGTATCACTGAATATGCATTGTATGTTGATCCCAGTGTCTTGTGTGTCTTCTGTGTGTCCTCTGTCATATACCTGTCTGGCTTCTTTACACACACTTGTATGACATATAATAAGCCCCTGTCTACCTTTACATAAGTCACCCACATGAAACCAAAAGATACGAATTCCTGTGAAAAATGAAACTTTCTGATAAATAAGAATGAAACCTTCACCCAATGATGAAAATAAGATTGTGGTTGTTGAGATATTGATTTTTGAAATCAGTATAATTTATTCAATTATAATGTTATCTGGCAACATTTGTCATGTCATCTTTCACTTGAGCTGAATAAATAATAATAAAATATAAATAATATATTATTCTTTATAATATGTCATGCTTATCAATTTGAAATACTGGTAGTATTTTTGGGGGAATATTTTTTTTGGGAATAAATTTATAGTGGAGCAGGGTCCTGTCGCGACTCAAATGATGTGACGTAATATTCTTTGAACATTATGAGGTTCAGCGGTAAGATTCCCCACTGAGAGCATCTCGAAGAGGGTACACGTTTTCAGTCCGACAAGTTTTCAGTCCGAAAATAAAATACATGTTTTCAATCCGAAAAAACGGTTTGAAAAACGTGTATTTCATTTTCGGACTGAAAACGTGTATTTCATTTTCGGACTGAAAACTTGTCGGACTGAAAACTTGT